>JARYGA010050929.1:0-49557 GCA_030545235.1 Helianthus tuberosus | reverse complement strand
GCCTTCGAGAATACCAGTGGCATACCTCACCCTACGAGCCTCAGGGCATTCACACATTTCGAAGACTGACTCGAGCTTCTCGAACCGGTGGAGGAGTCCAACTGCCCCTTCAGTGCCACTGAAAGTACTAGGACGACAGTCCATGAAAGTTTTGAACGTGCACACCGGTGGCTGAGCGTGTTGACCTATTGTGTGCGTAAGAGTAAACATACTTGAGCACGAGTGTTGGTTTACGAGAGCAGGATCTAAAGATCCTAGAGTAAGTGGTGATGGCAGGTTATACCTCCTGCCTGGGCAGCTGCGAGTGCTGCAGTAATTTGTTCAGTGATAAGAGCCGTCAACTGGGCTTGGGTTAGGTTCACACGTACACTCATGATCTTCACATCAAGAGAAACATGAGTGGGAGAGGTTCGCGAAAGTGCGAGGACAGAAGAGAGTAAGCACACATGTGTTTTCAAACAATAGTTGCTACGTTTATCTAAGCATACCCTGAGCAAAGTTCTATGTAATCTAGCAAGTAGGCAATGTAACATAAATCATATCACCTAGAATGTCGAGTCTTGCACGTGGAGCGAGGCGTCGTTGTGGATCGTCGAGCACTGTTCAGGTTATAGTCTGGTTTTAAAAAAAACTTTTTCCCCTTATTAAAACCAAGTTCACTATAACCAATGGCTCTGATACCAATCTGTCACACCCCCAAAATCCACACGCGGAGTACCACCGCTTGGAGGCGTGACATGACCAGGATCAAGCCACCAATCATATTGAACATATAAGTAATAAGTAAAAGTAAATGTAATCCATCACAATACAATTGGTGTTCACTCAAAAACATAGAATAAGTAGCGGAAGCATAGTGTGAAAATCCAACACAAGTGTTAGATTTAAAGAGTCATAAAGTTTTCATCATAACATCCACAATCCGTGCCCACAACGACCGCGCCTCCCGTGCAAGCTCCATGAGTACCTATGGTCCTGCAAGGCATGTAACAGAGAGTCAACAACTAGTTGAGTGAGTTCACAGTAAGTAAGTTCGTTGCATAACAATGCGTTACTAACTAAGCCGTGAATAGGTTCAACTGGTGGGGACTTCCCATGTTGTATGCACTATTAGTGGGGGCTTCCCATGTTTGTATTTACTGTTAGTGGGGGCTTCCCATGTTTGTATTTACTAGATGAGTTGTACCATAAGTGTTCTTCTTGACCCGAGAACAGGATTGCGTATAAGGTTTACGTAGGCTTTACGTAAGTGCCCTTCTCAACCCGAGGACAGTGGTACGCGGGGGTTTACGTAGGTTTTACGTAAGTGTCCTTCTTAACCCGAAGACAGTAGTATGTATGAGTTTACGTAGGTTTTACGTAAGTGCCCTTCGCCACCCGAGGACAGTGGTAAGTACAAGTATACGTAGGTTTTACGTATGTGTCCTTCGCATCCGAGGACGATGGTAGGTAGTCTAGTAATAGTGAAAGTCCAAGTAATTGTTCAACCTCATTTCTTTCAATCCCATTCCCTACCCTCAGGGAATCCCATGCCTTGGTAAGAGTGTGAACTCACCTTGGTTTGCTCGGTATGCTAAGTTATGTGCTCGCAATTAATCAATCAAGTCCTATAGTAAGCACGTATACTTAATCAGTTCAAGTTCGTAAAGTTTCGCATGAAATCATTGCCACAAAGTGTTTGGTAATTAACATCATACATCACATAAACAGCTAATCGTGTTCACATAACTCATGTGTCACATCTTTGATTTCACAGTTTAGTCTAACATGGATATTAACATAATTGACACAGTTAACAGACTTAACAGAACCATCATACTAAACAGAGTTTACAACTTAACATATCAACGGGATACTAACAGAGTTAACATATATAACTTAATGGACATAATGAGGTTAACATATAAACATAATTACTAAACTAACTGAGGTTACTGAAGTAACAGAGTTAACAGGTTAATGAACCAAAAACATTTAGTGGGCAAAAACTCTTGGGCCGAAATCCCCCTTTTGGGCCGAAATCACTTGGGCAACGAAATCACTTTGGATTTCGTCGATGTGTACTCAAATGGGGTGGGGGTTTTCGTAGGCTACAACATCAACATCATCAACACAGTTACGTAACAACAATACACGAGGATCTAGTTATGTATCAGTCATCATTCGATCTAGTTATGTATCAGTCATCATTCAGTTTTACGATCATCCATATAACATCACATTAATCATGAGTAGACACAACATAATCAATCATATCATCATCATATTACGAGGATCCCTATCATACAAAACAAATCGAAATCACATGCTCATCATCATTACTTTTATCAATTCCAACTTCAATGGCAGACAATTGTTAATGTTCTCATGCTGTGATTGGACCAAAATATGTAGTGGGCTGCCACATTAATCACATGATACATTCTTTCTAACAGGTCACATAACCTAATGTCAAACAATCTAGTCATGCCAACCCTAGAACTCTAATCAACTCCTCATATCAAACACATCATCATTCCAATCGGTTTTCATGCATCAATCAATTATCAATTTCTAATTTCCATTATAGCAGATATCACACAACCCCATACTGCCGTTACACATTCATGTAACAAAATATACATATGAGCAATATATATACATAAACAAGATATACCTATGATCGAGATACACACATCGACAAAGTTTACACATGGCCGAGATATCAAGGGATATAGGTTAAACCCGTAGGTACCATACTAACCGTGTACAAGAAGAAGAATATCGTGCCAGCTAGAAAGAAAGGATGCTTCGATTGTGTGAGGGCTGGCGTTGAGTTAAACTAGGTTTAGGGTTTGTCAGTTATCCCATTCTTGCGCACAAATTAAACAAATCCTATCATCACTCGTTACTGGGCCAAAGCCCACCTTTGTTTTTCGTTGGCCTCATGTGGACGAAAACACCTTGTGTTTTCGTGGGGAGGGTGTTTTTGGGTGGGGTGTTTTCGACTAGGCTCTATGTTTTAGAAATTATAAAATCATATTATTAATGCAAGACATGTGTAACATATACCCACATAATATACACATCATGAATAACACTTATATTGCACCTCGAATAAATATAAAACACACAGGTTAAGTCGAACAGAGACCTTGAAAACTAGGGTTGTCACATAGTTATTTAAATCGGATTGTGATTAATGTATTTACATGACCCGTTTAATATGTATTATTTGGTGTATGGCCTTTGGGGGTTAAATGACCATGTCCCGGATATCCTTGGCATCATTCAAAGAAATGGCCACGACCTAAGCACGGCGTGTAGGCGTACACCTGACAGATGCAATATGTAAAAACTGGTAATCCACTTAAAGGAAATAATCCTTGTGGGCATTATACATGTGGCGTGTCAATTAATCTAGACCGGTCCTACAAACCGGCCTTAATGTCGTAACCCCCGATCCCTTATCTGTCCCGGGAACGGGCGGACGCGAGCTCAGAGTTTGGTGGTATCAGTTATTTAATCTTGCAGCGGAATTTACATCAGGACCGTAGTTAGGAAATGTTTATCAGAGTAAAAGCACCATATTTGATATTAATAATCACATGGGCAAAACCCAAGTTTCTTATTACAATACTTTTATAGGGACAAACCCCATTTTATTGAATTTAAAACATCGTTTATTAGGTAACTTTTATAGCCACATTTTTGCCAAGCCTTCAGTGCTCTCCAGCTGGCTTTTCACTAATTGGCTGTTCACATTGTGTTACCTGTAACGTGTTTTAAAAACATTTGTCCGTCGGAAATACTGGTGAGTGAATCCCAGTTTAATCAAGAAACATTTTATCAATTAAGACAGTATTGAGAGCGATCACATTGTTTATTTCTACACAATTACTCATTCAGTATTTGCCACTCGACCGGATCTGTGGCTATGGTCAAATTACCCATTGGCTAACTCGTCGTCCAATGGTAATGCACTGTCATTCCGACTACAACTACTACTCGTAGTAATAAATTTTGTATACAAAACCCCATAATACCGGCAGTAATTGAAGAACTACAAAGACTCAATCACCGCTTAATCACATTGTAAACAACTAAGGTTTTGTAAAACATTCCAAAAAGGTTAACAAAAAGAGGATAAACTCACATTGCTATCTTAGACTTCTTGTAAGGTTTTCCTGGATATAATCTATAATTTATACAAATGTACATAGGTTAGTACCATAACCCTTTGAAAATATTAATGATACCCTCCCCGAGACGGCATTCCAACAACTACGTCGGGCAGAACCACGACAGTTGTTACGGAACCCTAAATCAATCGGGCAGCGTAACTGTAATGAAACTGGGGTTATAATACTTACAACGGAGCAGAACCTTGCTAATTAGGGGTATAATACCCGTGCATTATAACTCTTCTACATAAATTAAGATTGAGAATGAAATTGTGAGCGACGGAAAATGAAAGCTGATGGCCTTCTTATATAGTGCTGAAACTTGGTCTCCACGCGGCCCGCGTAAGGGAAGACATAGGGCTACGCGGCCCGCGTTGACTCTGGTCGACTGCGTAGCTTAGCTGGGTCAGCTTGTAGGTCCGCCACGATGTCGACACGTGTCGGCCTAGGATGTCTCCGCGTTTGATGATCTCTAGCGGCCCGCGTAAGAGTTAAGGTGAGCTTACGCGGCCCGCCTGAACTAAAGAAATCAGTGAAGTCCGGTCTACACCTTCATACCGCCCGCGTAAAGTTGGGGTGGGATCCTACACGGCCCGCCTCAACTTATAATTTCTTGTTTTTAATTTATTTTATAACTATAACATAATTTGGGCTCGGTTTTCACGTATGGGGTGTAATATAAGACATATTGGGACATTCTAAAATATACTAGAGTGTTAGACACATTATGAGGGTTTTGGTTTTACCGAGGGTTGTTATATTCTCCCCATCTTGTTTTAGAGCTCGTCCTCAAGATCTACTGGAATAAGTGCGGATATTTTCTTTTCATTTCAGATTCAAGCTCCCATGTGTACTCAGGTCCTCTTTGGAGTCCCATTTCACTTTGACCAGAACTAGCCTCTTATGCTTGAGATTCTTGTTTTTCCTGTCTTCAATTTGTAGAGGCCTTTCTACAAACTTGAGTTGTTCATTTACCTCTATATCCTTAAGAGGTACTATTAGTGATTCATCAGCTAAACACTTTTTGAGATTAGATACATGAAACACATCATGTATTCCTGCCATTTCCTCTGGCAGTTGTAGCTGATAGGCTACAGGTCCTATTCTTCTAATAATCTCAAAAGGTCCAACAAACCTGGGACTTAGCTTTCCCCGTTTGATAAATCTTACTATCCCTTTCCAAGGAGAGACCTTTAATAATACTTTATCTCCTACTTGAAATTCCAATGGTTTGCGTCGGTTATCGGCATAGCTCTTCTGTCGATCACGTACTGCTTTCAGTCGTTCCTTGACTTGCATAATCTTGTCAGTTGTTTATTGCACTATCTCAGGTCCAGATAGTTGCTTTTCCCCAATTTCTGCCCAACAGACTGGGGTTCGGCACTTTCGTCCATAAAGTGCTTCGAATGGTGCAGCATTGATACTTGTGTGATAACTATTATTATATAAAAATTCTATTAAAGGTAAGTGATCGTCCCAATTACCTCCGAAATCGATTACATAAGCTCTAAGCATGTCTTCCATTGTCTGAATTGTCCTTTCGCTTTGTCCATCCGTTTGAGGATGATAAGTTGTGCTTAACTTTAACTTGGTTCCCATTGCCTTTTGGAAACTTGACAAAAACTGAGAGGTAAAACGGCTATCCCTATCAGAAACAATTGATAAAGGAATACCATGTAAAGAAACAATTTCATTTACATATAATTTAGCTAATTGTTCCATACTGAAAGTTTCCTTCATTGGTAGGAAATGAGCTGACTTAGTTAGCCTATCTACAATCACCCAGATTGTATCATTTCCTTTCTTAGTTTTGGGTAATTTAGTAACAAAATCCATTGTTATTAATTCCCATTTCCACACCGGCATTTCTAATTGCTGTAACAAACCTGAGGGTTTCTGGTGTTCAGCTTTAGCTTGTGAACAAGTTAAACATTTAGAAACATAGGCTGCTATGTCCTTTTTCATTCCTATCCACCAGAAATTTTTCCTTAAATCCTGGTACATTTTATCACTTCCTGGATGCATCGTATATTTAGACTTATGGGCCTCTTCTAGTATACGATGACGTAGGTTTCCTAATTTAGGTATCCACATTCTCTTTTTATGGAATCTCCAAATTCCATCTGTTCCTTGTTCCAATTCTTTTAGCATACCTTTTAATTTTTCAGAATCATCATTGATTGCTGATTCTTGTGCTTCTCTTATCTGATCATTTAAATCTACTTGCAGATTTAATTTAAGAGAACGTACATTTTTTGGCTTTTCATGATATTTTCGGCTTAAAGCATCTGCCACTACATTTGCTTTTCCTTCATGATACTGGATATCACAATCATAGTCACTAAGCATCTCCATCCAGCGTCTTTGTCTCATATTCAATTCCTTTTGTTTGAAAATATACCGTAAACTCTTATGATCAGTGAATATGGTAAACTTACTACCATAAAGGTAATGTCTCCAGATTTTAAGAGCAAAAATTATAGCTCCTAATTCTAAATCATGTGTTGAATAATTCTCTTCATGATTCTTAAGTTGTCTAGATGCGTAAGCTATAACCTTTTGTCGTTGCATCAACACACATCCATAACCTAATTTAGAAGCATCACAATAGACTACGAAGTCTTCAGTTCCTTCTGGTAACGCTAGTATGGGTGTATGGGTTAATCTTCGTTTAAGGATTCTAAAGGCTTCTTCTTGTTTTACTCCCCATTCAAACTTAACAGATTTACAGGTTAGCTTAGTTAAGGGAATGGCTATTCTAGAAAAATCTTGAATAAACCTTCTATAATAACCGGCCAATCCTAAGAAACTTCTAACCTCGGTTGGTGACTCAGGGGTTTTCCATTTAGTAATTGCCTCAATCTTTGTTGGATCTACATGAATTCCTTCATGGTTAACTAAATGTCCGAGAAACTGTACCTGTTCTAACCAAAATTCGCACTTAGTGAATTTAGCATAAAGCTTTTCCTTTCTTAACAAACTTAAAAGTGCGTGCAAATGCTTTGCATGATCCTCTTTACTCTTAGAATAAATTAGAATATCATCTATGAAAACAATTATGAATTTATCCAAATATGGCTTACATATTCGGTTCATCATGTCCATAAATGCAGCTGGGGCATTGGTTAAACCAAATGGCATGACAGTAAATTCATAATGGCCATACCTTGTTCTAAATGCGGTTTTAGGAATGTCCTCTTCCTGTACCTTTAATTGATGATATCCTGACCTTAAATCGATTTTTGAGAAAAATTGAGCTCCTTGCAGTTGATCAAACAGATCATCGATTCTCGGTAATGGGTACCTATTCTTAATCGTGACCTTGTTCAATTCACGGTAATCAATGCACATACGCATTGATCCGTCCTTCTTTTTAACAAACAGTATCGGCGCTCCCCATGGCGACGAACTTGGTTATATGAATCCTTTCTCCAACAATTCATCTAATTGTTTCTTTAATTCTTGCATTTCTGCGGGTGCCAAACGGTAAGGTGCTTTGGAAATCGGTGCTGTTCCTGGTATTAAATGGATTCTGAATTCAACTTCTCTATCTGGAGGTTGCCCTGGCAATTCTTCTGGAAATACATCTGAAAACTGAGATACTACTGGAATATCTTTTAAATCCTTTCCTTTAGTGTTAGTGATTATGGAAATCAAATACACTATAGAACCTTTTCTTATATAACTTGCAGCTTTCATCACAGAGATGAATTTAGTGGACCTAGAGAGTTTATCTCCTTTAATTGTGATCGTTTTTCCTTTTGGTGAATTTACTTGGATTGACTTTTGATCACATAAAATACTGGCTTTATTGGCTATTAACCAATCCATTCCTAAAACAACATCAAATCCTGCCAGATTCATGGGATAAAGATTTGCAATAAATTTCTGATTTAAAATTTCTATGCTTGCTCCCTGCAAGATTTCAGAAATTCTAACGGTTTCTCCATTGGCTGTCTCTACTAAGCATTCTTGTGGTAGTTTAGTTAATGACTGATTTAAAATTTTGCAAAATGATGTATTAATAAAACTTTGGTTTGCACCAGAGACAAATAATACTTTAGCAAAGACATCATTAACTAAAAACGTACCAGCTATGACATCTGGAATCATCTTGGCTTCATCTGCAGTCAGAACAAATGCTCTAGCATTTTTAGTATTCTTGTTGTCTGGAGCTGGAGCTAATTTTGGACAATTTAGCTTGATATGACCTTGTTCTCCGCAATTGTAACATACCCGGCTGTTAGCTTTCTTCCTGCAGCTTTCTTCCTTGTGTCCCGATATTTTGCAAAAGTTACAGTATATGGAGCATCTTCCTGAATGCTTTCTTTTGCAATTCCTACAGTAGGGTGCAGAGGTAGAACCTATATTTTTCCCACGATTGGAATTTCCAGAACGAAATTCTTGTGTAAGTCTTTGGGTTAGGTTCCTTCTTTGATCCTCTTCTCGGGTACGGACTAATTCATCTGTCAAGGTATTTGCTAGTTCTACCGCTTCTTCTATAGTTTGAGGTCTAGCTGCCTTGACTACGTGTCATATCTCTCCAATTAATCCCCAAATATAACGGGAGATTAACACTGGTTCTGGTGAAGCAAGGGTTGGCACTATTCTGGCATATTCGAATAATATTTTAGTATATCCCTTACTATCTACACCAGTCATTCTAAGGTTGAGGAATTTGTTTGCTATTTGTTCCTTTTCATTAGGAGGGCAGAATTTCCTTTCTACCTTGTCCTTAAATTCTTCCCATTCCATATTGTAGGTTCTATCACTTCCTTTTGTTTGTAGAATTGTGTTCCACCATTCTAGTGCTGCATTCTTAAACAAATTAGAAGCAAACAGTATCTTATCTTCTTCAGCACACTTGCTTATCCTTAAGACTGCCTCAGTCTTCTCTATCCAGCGTAAGGTTGCAATGGCCCCTTCGTTGCCCGAGAATTCCATTGGTTTACAAGACCAGAATTCTTTATATGAACAACCGTAAGGCACGGTTCTTCTTCTTTTGGGAATAGGCAATTGAAGTATTGGTCCATTGTTCACGCTGTGTTCTGGTTCACTTGGTCGCTTACTGCTATGCTTACTTTTATTATCAGCATCCTTAACAGTTTGAAGAATAAATGGCATTGCATCTATAATTCCCTGTGCCACTATGTGTTGGATAACACTATTATCCACTTGATTGTTATTGTTATTGATGCTTGGATTCTCATTAACCACGTTAATGTTACTCTGGTTATCATTATTCAGATTTCCTTGATTTCCTTCGTCGGCCATCTGAATTTTAAACAATTACCCCATATTAATATCACAAATAATATCTTAATATAGTTAATCACATGACACGTATTTTTGCCAAAAGCGTCGATCATTGCGACTATACTCTTTTCATATACTATGCGTCTATTACACACTAGTACTGGAATAAAATTACAATACCAACAGGAATAGAATCACACTAATAATAATATGCATCCGTACACACATATTTTATTTTATGTTTATTATATTATATTATTATTACTACCGTTTCCTCCATTCTCACATTCATGGATATGGATTTATCCAAAAATCCATATTGCGCTCATCGTATTTCCATACGAGACGCTCTCCCACCTGACGCATTCTCTCACTACTTTCTAAAATTTCCTCCCCAAAAGTCCTAAGTTCTTGCACGTTTTCTGCACTCATTGGGGGTGCAGGTTCTAGGACTGGGTTTGGAATCTGGGGTGCGGGTTCCTGATATGGGGGTGAAAGTGCCTGAAATCGGTAAGTGTTATGGGTGAAATTCTGAGCCCATATCCTGACTTTGTATCCTGATTTTCTATTAGTTGTATATGATCAGGATACCGGATCAGGATACCGGACCAGGGTATTGGTAACATCCTGAGGCAGTATCCTGACTATTACTAACAATTTGCTTGTAAACGTTGGCTACAAGGGACTAACGTTCATGAAGACCAAGTCATCCTGAAGACCCGCTCAAATTGGTTAGGATAAGGACGTTGATGGCGGAAAAATAGCTCTTGTAACGGTCAGCATTGAAGATTGACGTGTTTTATGGAAAGTTACGAAGATTGGTCAAAGATATTAATGTTATAACGGTTATGGAAGCTTAAATCCCGGAGTTATAGTTGGAATGCGCGTGGAAAACGAGTTGATACAGCCTGGCAACGTTCAGAAAGGAAATAATCTCAGTATCCCGGATTTTTAGCATAATATCCTGGATTTTTAGCATAGTTAGTTGTTTCCTTTTACTATATAAAGGGGTGATCGGATCATAGGTAGGGACAACTGACACACACACAATCTCTCGTACACTCTAGCTCTCTACCACCTGTAACCACTCACGAACACTCACACTTGTACTTGAATCGCATTGTAACACTTAGTTGATCCGTATCATATCCTGCATTGTATCCTGTTATTCAAGCAATAAGAAGAACAAGGCAGCCGACGATTGTCAGCTCCCGAGGTTTTATGCCGGAGATCTAGATTGATCAAGGGCTTTCCTCGTACATCACGTGTCAACCTTTACTTTTTTGCTCATTGTTTGATCATAGATACGGCTTTATATCCTGAGCCGTATCCTGAAACTGTTTTTACAATTAACTTGGTTAACATATTTTTCACAAAGTATTACTAGCACACTACCTCACAAAACTAATTTGATCATATAATTGCTTAGGTAATTTTTGACCAAAACAATTTGGCGCCCACCGTGGGGCAAGTGGTGCTATTTCTACTAAAAGCTTTTGTAAAATCATTAATCGGTTTTCTATTTTCAAAACCTTTTGCTACACTATTTTCAATGGCCTCGAGATCAAACATGAGCTCTTCTACCGTGTCTGCTACAACATCTACAATGATTGGTTCGGTGCTTCCACCACCTCTTCCAAGGACGCAAGCTTCTTCACAGCCTCATGATATTATACCTACTCGGAGTGTTCATGGATCTGCTCCTGTTTTGGCCTCTAATGAAGAAATTCTAACATTGTTTGGTAGTGTACAGGAACAGATGAGGCAACAGCAGGAGACCAACCAAATGCTGATAAGAGAGATACAACTCTTGAAATCCAGCTCAAGCAGGCCCGCTGAGGATACTGCCACCCCCTTGCAACCAAGAGCTTTAAACTTCAATTCTGCAGTATATACTGAGGATAACAGGGGGAATATTGTGCCTAGCCATTCCCAGAGTCATATTCCTGAGATACCCTCTTCGGTCAGGGTGTTAACTGTGAGAAATCCAGGATATGCTCCAGGATGCGCTCCAGGATATGGCCAGAATCACCAAGCTGGTAACTTGTCTGTTAACACCAGTATCCCTATTACTAATAATCTTGGATCATTGCAGGATGCAGGTGTGACATCGGCTATAACCAGAGAGCTTCAAAAGTTGAAGGATATGATATCAAGTGTGCCTGGGATAGTGCAGCCTATACCGGAAGTATCCCGGGATAGTCATAACATATCCCGCTTTGCTCACCCCATTTGTGAGGCAGAAATCCCAAAGAGATTCCGAACTCCTAATATGAAGCTGTATGATGGGACGACGGATCCCGAGGAGCATATTGCCCAGTATAGGGAGAGGATGGAAATTAACCCTATCCCGCCAGATCTTAAGGAAGCATGCTTGTGCAAGGGCTTCGGCTCTACTTTAACAGGATCAGCCTTGAAATGGCTTCTAAATGTTCCACCTTATTCAATTACATCATTTGCTCATTTGGTTAATTTGTTTAATAGTCAGTTTTCTTGTAGTAGAAGCTTTGAAAAACTAACAAGTGACCTCTACAGGATAACACAGGGGCCTCAAGAATCCCTAAGGGATTATGTGAACAAATTCAGTAGGGAATCCTTGGATATCCCACACCTTGATGTTGCTACAGCAGTCCAAGCATTCAAGATGGGACTACAAAAGGATTCCCAGTTTTATCAGGATCTTGTGATGAATCCTTGCAGGAACTTGGACGAAGCTCGAAACAGGGCCTTGAGATATATCAGGCTGGAAGATGATAAGAAAATGCAAGAGAGGATGAATGCATCCTCAACATATGAACCAACTAACAAGAAGTCAGACTCCTCATACAAACCATATCGTTCTAAGCCTTATGACAGGAATGATAGCAAAAAAGTGAACGCTGTTGAAAATGAGGATCCTGAGGAGTATCCTGAATTGTCAGAATATTGTTTTTCTGTTAATATACCTGAACTAATGTATGCTATGCAGGGTTTGGGAGATAAAGCCAGGTGGCATCGGAAGAATCAACAAAAAGCTGATTGGAAGGATAAGTCCAAATGGTGCGCCTTCCATGAGGATTTCGGGCATGTTACTGAGGATTGCATTGCCCTGAGGAAAGAAATAAGCTACCTACTAAGCAAAGGACATCTGAAGGATCTTCTGGGCAGAAAGAAGAATAGGGGTCAAGATATTGAGAAGGATCCTGAACGAGCAGCATCACCTCCCGCCGACGCCAAGATAATTAACTTTATCTCAGGAGGGTCCGATATTTGCGGAACTTCTTATTCTGCAGCCAAAAGACATGCAAAGGAGGCTAAGGCCGAAAGGGGGAATAAGCCAACCAGGATATCGACCCTCACGACTGATAAAATGATCACGTTCGATAGTGATGACAGGGATACTGTCCAGGATCCTCATCATGATGCTCTGGTAATAACTTTATATGTTGCTAATCACTTTGTACGCAGGATACTGGTGGATAATGGCAGCTCAGTCAACATCATCCAATTGGAAACCTTGAAGAGAATAAACATCCCCGAGATAGAGATTACCTCAAAGTCCACTGTGCTTGTAGGGTTTAGTGGAGAAGCAAAGAATACCGTAGGGGAGATAAAGTTGCCCGTGTATGTTGAAGGGGTCAACTCAATATAACGCTTCTGTGTCATGGACTCCTTATCCTGCTACAATATCATATTGGGTAGGCCATGGATCCATGATATGAAAGCTGTGCCATCAACCTATCATCAGTGTATCAAGATCCCTACTCCTTGGGGGGTTGTCAAGGTGGAAGTGATCAACAGGAGGCAAAGGAATGTTACTCATCCTCGATGAAATCCTCAACCAAGCCTAATGCAGCATAGCAATTAAAGATGCGGGCCCAGGATATCATGGAGGCTTCAGAGCAGGATGTAAAGAAAATTATCCTGGATCAGGATAATCCAGATATCTCGGTGCTCGTAGGAGCCAATATCCCTCAGGATATTGAAAATCAGTTAACTAACTTTTTGAAATGCAGGATGTCAACATTCGCATGGAAGCATGAGGATATGACAGGTATTTCCAAGGATATTATAACACATAAGCTCGGTATTGACAGGTCATTCAAGCCGGTCCAACAAAAGAGAAGGAAATTTGCTCCGGAGCGAAATGCGATCATCCAAGAGGAAGTTGAAAGACTACTAAGGAGCAAGATGATTAGAGAAGTGAAGTTTCCTAAATGGCTTGCGAATGTAGTCGTGGTACAAAAGAAAAATGGGAAATGGAGGGTTTGTGTAGATTACACAGACTTAAACAAAGCCTGTCCCAAAGACCCGTTTCCTCTACCTCATATTGATTCGATGGTAGATGCTACTGCCGGTCATGAGATCTTAACCTTCATGGATGCATCCTCAGGATTCCAGCAGATCCAAATGGAACCTTCAGACTAGGAGGATACTGCTTTCATGACACCAACAGGTATTTATTGTTATACTGCTATGCCCTTTGGTTTGAAAAATGCAGGTGCAACGTACCAGAGATTGGTGAACATGATGTTTAAAGACAAACTGGGGGACACCATGGAGGTGTACATTGACGATATGGTAGTCAAATCCAAGAAGGCTGAGGATCATCTCCAGGATATTAAAGGAGTATTTGATATCCTGGACCAGTACAATATGAAACTAAATCCTGCCAAGTGCCATTTTGGAGTGGGGGCAGGAAAGTTTTAAGGATATATGGTGACTAAAAGGGGTATAGAAGCAAGCCCGGAACAAATCAAAGCTATCCTGGATATCAAGTCACCATCCAACATGAAAGATGTGCAAAGATTAACTGGACGAGTAGCGGCATTGAACAGATTTATATCAAGATCCTCAGAAAAATGTAAGGAATTCTACGATATCCTGAAGAAGAATAAGAGGTTCGAGTGGGGAGAAAAACATGAAGCAGCCTTACAGGAATTAAAGCAATATCTTTCAACCGCACCTCTGATGATGAAGCCCGAGGATGGTGAACCATTATCCCTGTATCTTGCAGTATCAGGGAATGCAGTAAGTGCTGTTTTGGTTAAGGATCACGAAGGTCAGCAGTATCTTGTCTATTATGTTAGTAAAAGTTTATTAGATGCTGAAACTAGATATTCACACTTAGAGAAATTAATATTGGCTCTAGTTATGGCATCGACAAAGCTTAGACATTATTTTGAAACACATAGGATTCATGTTAAAACCAACTATCCTGTTAAAAATGTGCTTAGGAAACCTGAGATGTCGGGTAGAATGGCTAAGTGGTCAGTAAAATTAAGTGCCTATGATCTAGTGTATGAACCTAGAAATGCTATAAAGTCTCAGGCTCTAGCAGACTTTGTGGCTGATTTCAGTAGTGATATTCAAAATGAAGTAGACCTAGAAGTACAACAGCTAGGAGAAAACTTAGAATCCTGGACATTATATACTGATGGTGCATCCAACATAAGAGGTGTAGGTTTGGGTATACTACTAAAATCGCCACAGGGGGACATATTACCCCAGGCTATTAGATGTGAATTTTCTGCTACCAATAATGAAGCCGAGTATGAAGCTCTAATAGCAGGATTAGAATTGGCTAGAAATATGAATATTAGATATTTACAAGTATATGTTGATTCCCTGTTGATTACTAACCATTTCAATGGATCTTATGCAGTAAAAGGCGAAAAGTTAGCTGAATATCTTGAAATTGTTAAAAAAAATTAGCAGGATATTTCGAAATTTTTATACTTGAACAGGTACCAAGAGAAAAGAATGCTGAAGCTGATGCTCTAGCAAACTTAGGATCTACAGTCAGGATACCGGAGGGAACTCAGATACCAATAGTGCACATCTTGTATCCTGCAATAGAACATTTCAAATCTCAGGATAAAGAAGTAGCATGTATCCAGGATCCTGGTAATGGATATCCTGAGAAGGATCCTGAATCCTGGATGACTCCAATTATGAAGTATCTTCAAGAAGGAGATATCCCAAAGGATGCAAATCCTAAGGCTTTTAGGATGAAGGTATCTCGTTTTACTATTATAAATAATATTTTGTATAAGAAGTCCCTTGCAGGTCCATACCTAAGGTGCTTGGAAGATCCTGAAACCAAGGAGGTACTTCAGGATATACACGAAGGAGACTGTGGCAACCATACTGGGGGCAGATCTCTGTTCTCGAAGGTGTTGAGAACAGGATATTACTGGCCGACCATGAGAAAGGATGCCGTGGAGTATGCTCAGAGATGCGATGCATGTCAAAGACACGGCAACATCCTGCATCAGCCTGCAGAACCATTATATCCTATCGTATCCCCTTGGCCGTTTATGAAATGGGGAATGGACATAGTGGGAAAACTTCCAAAGGCTCCAGGAGGAAAGGTTTTTATGCTGGCAATGACAGATTATTTCTCCAAGTGGGTTGAAGCCGAGGCATTTGTCCAAGTCAGGGATCAAGAAGTGGTATCCTTCATAAAGAGAAATATCCTGACCAGATTTGGGGTACCAGCTGAGATAGTTTGTGACAATGGCTCTCAATTCATAAGCAAAAGAACTACTGACTTTTGCAAAAGTTGGGGAATTAAGATGATTACGTCAACACCAGTGCATCCTCAAGCAAATGGACAAGCAGAATCCTCGAACAAGATAATCGTCAACAATTTAAAGAAGAGGTTAGGTGCCAAAAAAGGAAAATGGGCAGAGGAACTACCATTTGTCCTATGGGCTGATAGAACAACTGTGAAGAATGCTACTGGGCAAACCCCTTTTCTTTGGTATTTGGGGCAGAAGCAGTGATCCCGACAGAAATGGTGATACCGACAGCTAGATCAAGCCTACGGGATCCCAAATCAAATCCTGAAATCTTATGTCAAGAACTGGATACTATTGATGAGACAAGAGATGCAGCAAAGCTAAGGATGGCGGCGTATCAACAGAGGATATCCAGAGCATATAACAAGAATATAAGGACTAGAAGGTTCCAATTCGGAGATTGGGTGTTAAGGAAAGCTTTTCAGAATACTACGAATCCTGCTGATGGAAAGTTGGCTCCAAAGTGGGAAGGACCCTATGAGATTGAATCGGAATCCGGAAAAGGAGCATACCAGCTTAAGAATATGGAGGGGGATATACTACCAAGATCCTGGAATGCTATACATCTCAAAGCCTATTTCAAGTGAGTTTAGAATTTAATTTCTAACTCAAGATGGTATGAATTCTGTCTCTTTTAAATATAATTTATTTTATTTGAACCCAATACTAACTTAAGCATCGGAGGGGTGTTAGCCAAGCTAACACCCACCTTAGTTTAAGGTTGTTTTGCAGAATATGCTTCGGGATATAGCTCCAGGATACACACTTGGGATACTTCGAAAGATTAGAGGATTGGCCCCCTCTCTCACGTTTAAGGGATCCTGATCCCTTCACAGGTTTAAAGGTATTCACCTTTCTCACGAATTGGGTTTAAACACCCCGCCTGGAGTGCAAGTTATCCAGGGATAGTTCAAGGTGGCGGGACCAGTTCATGTAAAAGTGGCTGACAATTTCGTTACTGTTGGTTATACCCTGGATCCTTAAGGTATATGAGGATTGATCACCCTCTCTCGCGAAAGGGTATTTTCATACTCTCTAAGGTTTAAAGGTTTTCACCTTTCTAAGTCTTGGAGTTTATACACTCCCGCCTGTAGCGCACGAAAATTTGGGATTTTCCCCAGGATACTAAGGGTTTATCCCCAGTACATTAAGGGTTTATCCCCAGTAAAACTAAAGTTTTTAACAAGATTGCAAAGATATAACAAGCTGTGATTACACACGTTCTTTTGTGGATAAGAAGCTACGAAGTTTAATCGCTAAGTAAAGAAATGCTCAAGTATGTCATGCACTGATGCAATATCCTGCACAGACAGGGGACATCCATGCCGGGGACATTACAAAGGATTCAAAGGTTAAGGTTGGAAATTATGACCTAAGTATTTCTGGTATGATTTATTATTCTTCAAGTCTCGAAAACCTTATCTAAATGATCTATGTTTTCTAAAAAGTCATATTCAACCGTGTTTTGTCTAACATTAGAAGACATTTCATCAGTATCCTGACCAGGATATTTGATCAGGATATTCAAAACATACCTTTCAAAATAAAAACATAATAAATAAGACTAAAAGGTCGGTTTATTATTATTAGTCCAAAAGATTGTATTCTTTATTTCGTCTCAAAAAGAGACCCATCCACCAAGAACACAATTAAGTTTTTAAAGCATATTTACATAAACAGTTGAAGGCTTCGTCCTGAAAACTCAGGATCCCTCCACCTTCAACTGTCAAACTATTCTACTTGCAGGAAATTAAAATTGTTTTAAGTGCAGGACGACCAGATGATTTAGACCCTACAAAATACAAGTATCATTAAAGACAGACTAACCGGGATACAGGTTCAGTATATGTGTACGAGATACAAGATCTGGATACTTACCTTATTAGGGAAAGAGGTCATGGGCTCGATAGAATCCGTGAAGCCAAGGTCATCATAAGAGAAACCTTTGGCAGCAGCAACGGACGGCTCCTCTTTCACCAGAACAGGCTTGGGATAGCTGTCAAGCTTCTCAAGATCTAAGAAAACATATATCCTTACCAGACATGTTGGAATGACTAAAAAATATACCCGTTGGAATCAGGATATCCAACAGTTATATTTTTTGGGACAATTGTTATAGGTAAAATTCTGAGCCCATATCCTGACTTTGTATCCTGATTTTCTATTAGTTGTATATGATCAGGATACCGGATCAGGATACCGGACCAGGGTATTGGTAACATCCTGAGGCAGTATCCTGACTATTACTAACAATTTGCTTGTAAACGTTGGCTACAAGGGACTAACGTTCATGAAGACCAAGTCATCCTGAAGACCCGCTCAAATTGGTTAGGATAAGGACGTTGATGGCGGAAAAATAGCTCTTGTAACGGTCAGCATTGAAGATTGACGTGTTTTATGGAAAGTTACGAAGATTGGTCAAAGATATTAATGTTATAACGGTTATGGAAGCTTAAATCCCGGAGTTATAGTTGGAATGCGCGTGGAAAACGAGTTGATACAGCCTGGCAACGTTCAGAAAGGAAATAATCTCAGTATCCCGGATTTTTAGCATAATATCCCGGATTTTTAGCATAGTTAGTTGTTTCCTTTTACTATATAAAGGGGTGATCGGATCATAGGTAGGGACAACTGACACACACACAATCTCTCGTACACTCTAGCTCTCTACCACCTGTAACCACTCACGAACACTCACACTTGTACTTGAATCGCATTGTAACACTTAGTTGATCCGTATCATATCCTGCATTGTATCCTGTTATTCAAGCAATAAGAAGAACAAGGCAGCCGACGATTGTCAGCTCCCGAGGTTTTATGCCGGAGATCTAGATTGATCAAGGGCTTTCCTCGTACATCACGTGTCAACCTTTACTTTTTTGCTCATTGTTTGATCATAGATACGGCTTTATATCCTGAGCCGTATCCTGAAACTGTTTTTACAATTAACTTGGTTAACATATTTTTCACAAAGTATTACTAGCACACTACCTCACAAAACTAATTTGATCATATAATTGCTTAGGTAATTTTTTACCAAAACAGTAAGGATCTTCCAAGATCTCCCTAATATATTCATCGTGGTAATAGGGATCTAAAGGGTCCATACCTGGATAGGCTCCTATGTTCTGTATGGGTGGGTTTTCATGAATAGGGTAACGTTGCACAAAGTCCCTATTATCGTCCCACCAGGGGTCGTAATTTGGGTCTAGAGGGTTTGGTGCAGGTACCCTAGGGATTTCTTCTGGGTTAAAGTCATGCATCTCCACTTGGTTTTCAGGATTTTCTATCTCCATGGGTTGATCTGGGTTTTGTGGTTGTGGGGCTACTAATTGTTCCAGACTCGGGTCAGCAGCAATTGTGGCTAGGATATGGAAATTAGCTAGGCTTCTATTAAGCATATCCTGTGTATGGGCATTGGTTTTTCGCTTAGCGGCTGCTAAAACTCTTTGCAGTTGCAACTTTCGCATTTTCTTCCTACGAGCAAAGGCTTCCTTACTGAACCATCCTCGTTTCTTATGAGGGAATGGCTCTTCTGACTGAGCTTTGAAAGCAAACACTCATTCTTCCTGATCAGCAGAATACGCAGAAAGGGCAGGCTGTGAAGAAGTACCTTCACTCTTAGGTGAATCAGACAACTGACGACTCATGTCTGAGGGTCCTTGATCACTCATACTGTAAACTAACAAATAGTCAAATAACACATAACAAATAAATACAGTTATGCACTTATTTCCTAACACAAAATTTAGAATTTAAGTGTCAGCAGAACACTTCTTTAGCTCAGACCAGTGGCTAGGCTCTGATACCACCTTCTGTCGCAACCCCCGATCCCTTATCTGTCCCGGGAACGGGCGGACGCGAGCTCAGAGTTTGGTGGTATCAGCTATTTAATCTTGCAGCGGAATTTACATCAGGACCGTAGTTAGGAAATGTTTATCAGAGTAAAACCACCATATTTGATATTAATAATCACATGGGCAAAACCCAAGTTTCTTATTACAATACTTTTATAGGGACAAACCCCATTTTATTGAATTTAAAACATCGTTTATTAGGTAACTTTTATAGCCACATTTTTCCCAAGCCTTCAGTGCTCTCCAGCTGGCTTTTCACTAATTGGCTGTTCACATTGTGTTACCTGTAACGCGTTTTAAAAACATTTGTCAGTCGGAAATACTGGTGAGTGAATCCCAGTTTAATCAAGAAACATTTTATCAATTAAGACAGTATTGAGAGCGATCACATTGTTTATTTCTACACAATTACTCATTCAGTATTTGCCACTCGACCGGATCTGTGGCTATGGTCAAATTACCCATTGGCTAACTCGTCGTCCAATGGTAATGCACTGTCATTCCAACTACAACTACTACTCGTAGTAATAAATTTTGTATACAAAACCCCATAATACCGGCAGTAATTGAAGAACTACAAAGACTCAATCACCGCTTAATCACATTGTAAACAATTAAGGTTTTGTAAAACATTCCAAAAAGGTTAACAAAAAGAGGATAAACTCACATTGCTATCTTAGACTTCTTGTAAGGTTTTCCTGGATATAATCTATAATTTATACAAATGTACATAGGTTAGTACCATAACCCTTTGAAAATATTAATGATACCCTCCCCGAGACGGCATTCCAACAACTACGTCGGGCAGAACCACGACAGTTGTTACGGAACCCTAAATCAATCGGGTAGCATAACTGTTATGAAACTGGGGTTATAATACTTACAACGGAGCAGAACCTTGCTAATTAGGGGTATAATGCCCGTGTATTATAACTCTTCTACAGAAATTAAGATTGAAAATGAAATTGTGAGCGACGGAAAACGAAAGCTGATAGCCTTCTTATATAGTGCTGAAACTTGGTCTCCACGCGGCCCGCGTAAGGGAAGACATAGGTCTACGCAGCCCGCGTTGACTCTGGTCAACTGCGTTGCTTAGCTGGGTCAGCTTGTAGGTCCGCCACGATGTCGACACGTGTCGGCCTAGGATGTCTCCGCGTTTGATGATCTCTAGCGGCCCGCGTAAGAGTTAAGGTGAGCTTATGCGGCCCGCCTGAACTAAAGAAATCAGTGAAGTCCGGTCTACACCTTCATACCGCCCGCGTAAAGTTGGGGTGGGATCCTACGCGGCCTGCCTCAACTTATAATTTCTTGTTTTTAATTTATTTTATAACTATAACATAATTTGGGCTCGGTTTTCACGTATGGGGTGTAATATAAGACATATTGGGACATTCTAAAATATACTAGAGTGTTAGACACATTATGAGGGTTTTGGTTTTACCGAGGGTTGTTATACCTAATGGACGACAAATAAGTAAAACTGTATACAAGATTAGGTACAAATAATTATTCCAAGTTATAAAAGATAATTTTGCCTAAGTGCATTCAAATTAATTTTCAAACTCTTTTCAAAATGAGTCAGTTAAGTTGTATTTACCAGTGTAAACTGACGTATTTTCCAAAAAGGCTAAGTGCAGGTGCTATACGAAATAGGCTGGCTACTCCCGGCATCAATAATCAAGTCTCGCAAGCTCTAGATGTCGAAGTCTGTTGAACAGTTTTCCTTTTATTTTGATCCGCCTGTGGATCTAATTCAACTGTTTTGTGATACTTAATATTACAATTTATTCGGTTGAAATGAACCTATATTTTGCTTCCGCTGTGCATTTAAATATTGTGTTGTTTGACTATGATGATATCAACTACGTCACGATACTCCCCACCGGACCCACCGGTAATACGTGGAAAATATCGGGGTGTGACACTATTAATTTACTGCATCATAGTTTAGCAATTTATTTGAAAGATATGATGTGATATGATTACCTGTTTGATTAGATTCTCATCCATACCGGGAGGTATTGATGGTCTTCCGAACGCAGTGTGATAGAACAGTGACACTGCATCGTCTTCCATGAGTAACTCCAACTCATAACTCGAGTTTAAAACATCCAGACATTACATCAAACACTTGGTAGACATCATACTTCCAAACTAACCAATCTCTCAATTCCCAAAAAAACAACAATTGTTTTCCACTTCTAACATCAAACCTAACAATCCCCAAACCCACAACCACCATAACAACTGACAACAAGTTATAATAAACCAATCAAGATCATCTTAGTAACAAATTTCGTAAACAAAAAAAAAAGACCTGTGTGAAAGCAGCAGGATCGTGAGGGAAGTCGTTGACGACCTCAATGGAGTAAATTTGGTCAGAAACAACATCATCGGACCAGAAGGAGCTCATTGTGTTCCACGAAAGTACGATCTAGAAAAGGAAGAAAAATGTAAAAATATAGGAATTTGTTCTAGCTTTTGGTATGCCATCTTAAAAAAAGATGAAAATTACATTTGTAGACATAGGAGATGCTTTATATATGTATATATATAATCGTTCCTAAACCGTTTTGGTATCAGAGCCATGACTCTGTTTAGAAACTGTTTTAATAATTAATTTATTATGATTATTAGCCCTGAATTTTTAAAGGGAGGTAGAACTGTGTTGGTAAGCCCTGTCGATTGTCGGTTGGATTAGCATTATACCCAAAAGGATAAGAATGGGCAGCCGGACCACGACGATATGGGGGTGTTCCCTCAGTATAAGCTCTACTTTAAAAATTTAAAGACTAATAATTATAATGAATCAGTTATCAAAATTCTTTTCTAAACGAGATTATAGCTCAAATACTAATGATAATGATGAAGAAGACTTAAACATGAACTCTTTACATATGAATTCTGGTGAAATTAATATTTCTAAAATTGAAAACAATCTTTTAAATTGGAGTATACCAAAACAAGATGTTAAAACTATTTACAAAATTGGTACTTATTTTTTACAAGACTATTCTATAAAAACTCATGAGCAAACTATACCTATTAATAAAGAGTATCAAAACATGCAATTATTATCAGTAGAAGCTATTAAAAGACATAGAAAATTATATAAATTTCTACACATAGGATTAGTCCAAGTCGCTATTAAACCAATGTTCAGATTAGGAATTGATGCTCCTGTTTTACTAATTCTAAGAGATGTAAGACATACAAATTTCAATAATTCTTTGCTAGCTATGGCTGAGTCTAATATTTCAAATGGTCCTATTTATTTTAATTGCTACCCAAACTTTTCAATTGGTTTATTTGATCCACATATTTTAGATACTTTAACATTAACAATTAAAACTAAAAATTTAGAATTTAAAGAAAAAACTAATGCTGCAGTAGTTATATATAGAATATATTATAAGACTATGACTACTGTTATGGGTCATTTTCTGAGCGTACATATCTTGATCAATATCCTGCTTTTTATTGTTTATTTGTGACCAGGATGCTGGACGAGGATATTGCTAACATCTTGGGCGATATCCTGAGGTTGATCGAATTAATCACGTGCAGGTTAAAGACTGGGATTTGCCAACGGTCAAATGGACTTCATCTCCTCAAGACTCGGGCATATTTGTTATGGGGGAGACGTTGAACCCGAAAGACTAGGTCTACAACGTTCAACTGAGGAATATTCCCTGGATCCCGGTTATTTAGGATAGTTTGTTACATTTGTTTTACTATAAATAGATGGGGGCGGATCAGATTAAGGCACAACGAAACTTTCACACACTCTCAAACACTTTTGCTCTCTAGCTTTCAGCAGTCACTACACACAAACACTTGTAATCAAATTACATTGTAACACCTAGTTGATCCGCACCACATCCTGCACTGTATCCTGATATTCAAAGCAATAGAAGAACAAGGCAGCTGCGATTGTCAGCTCCCGAGGTTTTGTGCCGGCGATCTAGATTGATCAAGGGCTTTCCTCGTACATCTCGTGTCCACCTTTACTTTTTAGCTCATTGTTTGATCATAGATACAGCTCAATATCCTGAGCCGTATCCTGAATACTGTTTTTCCAAGCAACTTAACCAGCATATTTTTAACACACTTTTTAGCACACTACCTCACTTAACTAATTTGATCACTTAATTGCTTCGGTAATTTTTGACCAAAACAATTTGGCGCCCACCGTGGGGCAAGTGGTGCTCTTTTTGCTAAAAACTTTAGTAAAATCGTTATTCGGTTTTCTTTTGTCAAAACTTTTTTCTAACTTATTTTCAATAGCTTCGAGATCAAACATGAGCTCCTCCACTGTGTCCGCTATGACTTCTGCTACTACCGGTTCGGTACTTCCACCACCTCCTCCAAGGATGCCAGTCTCCTCACAACCTCAGGATGTTATCCCTACTCGGAGTGTTCAGGGATCTGCTCCCGTTTTAGCCTCTAATGATGAAATTCTAACTTTATTTGGAAGTGTGCAGGAACAAATGAGGCAGCAACAGGAAACTAACCAAATGCTGTTAAGAGAAATACAACTCTTAAAAGCTAGTTCGAGTAGACCTGCTGAAGAAACCGTCACTCCTATACAGCCCAGGGCTTTGAACTACAGTTCCGCAGTTTACACTGAGGATAACAGGGGAAATATCGTCCCAAGCCATTCTCAGAATCATACCCCTGAGATACCCTCCTCGGCCAGGATGTCGACCATGAGGAGCTCAGGATATGCTTCAGGATATGTGCAGAATCCTCCTACGGGTAACGTGTCAAATAATAATAATACTCATGTTGCTAACAATAGTGGGTCTTTGCAGGATGCAGGTATGACGTCAACATTTACCAGGGAGCTCCAGAAATTGAAGGACATGATATCCAGTGTACCTGGAGTGGTCCAGCCAATTCCGGAAGTATCCCAAGACAGCCACAGGATATCCCGCTTTGCGTATCCTATCTGTGATGCTGAAATCCCAAAAAGATTTCAGACTCCCAACATGAAGCTGTATGATGGGACTACGGATCCTGAAGAGCATATTGCCCAGTATAGGGAACGGATGGAAATCAATCCTATCCCTCCAGATCTCAAGGAAGCATGCTTATGCAAGGGATTCGGTTCTACCTTGACAGGATCAGCCTTAAAATGGTTGTTAAATGTCCCTCCTCACTCAATTACTTCATTTGCTCATTTGGTTAATTTATTTAATAGTCAGTTTTCTTGTAGTCGGAGTTTTGAGAAACTAACCAGTGACCTTTACAGGATAACTCAAGGATCTCAGGAATCCTTGAGGGATTATGTGAACAAGTTCAGTCGAGAATCCTTGGATATCCCACATCTTGACGTTGCAACAGATGTGCAAGCTTTTAAGATGGGATTACAAAAGGATTCTCAGTTTTATCAGGATCTTGTAATGAATCCCTGCAGGAATCTCGACGAAGCTCGTAACAGGGCTTTAAGATATATCCGTTTGGAAGATGACAAGAAGATGCAAGAGAGGATGAATTCTACCTAAACCTACGAATCAACCAACAGGAAATCAGAATCCTCATATAAGCCATATCGCTCTAAGCCATATGGCAGAAATGATAACAAGAAAGTGAATGCTGTTGAAGACGAGGATCCTGAAGAATATCCTGAATTATCTGAATATTTCTTTTCTGTTAACATTCCTGAATTGATATATGCCATGCAGGGTTTAGGAGACAAGGCTAGGTGGCCTCGAAAGAATCAACAAAAAGCTTATTGGAAAGATAAGTCAAAATGGTGTGCCTTCCACGAAGATTTCGGACATGTGACTGAAGATTGCATTGCCCTAAGGAAAGAAATAAGCTATCTTTTGAGCAAGGGGTATCTGAAAGATCTCTTAGGAAGAAAGAAGAATAAGGGTCAGGATACTGATAAGGATCCTGAACGAGCAGCCTCACCTCCCGCGGATGCCAAGATAATCAACTTCATTTCGGGAGGATCCGATATTTGTGGGACTTCGTATTCGGCGGCTAAGAGACATGCAAAGGAAGCTAAGGCTGAAAGGGGAGACAAACCTGTCAGGATGACTACCCTCACAACTGACAAAGTGATCACATTTGACGCTGATGACAGGGATACTGTTCAGGATCCTCATCATGATGCTCTGGTAATAACGTTGTATGTGGCTAACCATTTTGTACGTAGGATATTGGTTGATAATGGCAGCTCCGTCAATATAATCCAGCTAGAGACTCTGAGGAGAATGAATGTATCTCCGATGGATATCACTTCAAAGTCCACCGTGCTTGTTGGGTTCAGTGGAGAGGCTAGGAACACAGTGGGAGAGATAAAGTTACCAGTATATGTTGAAGGAGTCAACTCGATACAACGTTTCTGTGTGATGGATTCTCTATCCTGCTATAACATCATACTGGGAAGACCATGGATTCATGATATGAAGGCTGTACCATCAACATATCACCAATGCATCAAGATCCCTACCCCTTGGGGAGTTGTCAAAGTCGATAGTGATCAGCAGGAGGCGAAAGAATGTTACTCATCCTCGATGAAATCCTCGACCAAGCCTAGTGCAGCATAGCAATTAAAGATGCGGGCCCAGGATATCGTGGAGGATCCGGAGCAAGATGTGAAGAAAATTATCCTGGATCAGGATAATCCTGATATCTCGGTGCTCGTAGGAACCAATATCCCTCAGGATATTGAAGAACAGTTAACTAACTTTTTGAAATGCGGGATGTCAACGTTTGCATGGAAGCATGAGGATATGACAGGTATATCCAAAGACATTATCACTCACAAGCTTGGAATTGACAGATCATTCAAGCCTGTTCAGCAAAAAAGAAGGAATTTTGCTCCTGAGCGGAATACGATTATCCAAGAGGAAGTGGAAAGACTGTTGAAGTCCAGGATGATCAGAGAAGTTAAATTTCCAAGATGGCTAGCAAACGTAGTTGTGGTACAGAAGAAAAATGGGAAATGGAGAGTCTGTGTAGACTACACAGACTTGAACAAGGCTTGTCCTAAAGACCCATTTCCTCTTCCTCACATTGATGCAATGGTGGATGCTACTGCCGGGCACGAAATGTTGACCTTCATGGATGCATCCTCAGGATTTCAGCAGATTCAAATGGAACCCTCTGACCAGGAGGATACTGCCTTCATGACACCAACAGGTATTTATTGTTATACGGCTATGCCTTTTGGTTTGAAAAATGCAAGTGCGACATACCAGAGATTGGTAAATATGATGTTCAAAGACAAGCTGGGGGACACCATGGAGGTATACATCGACGATATGGTGGTAAAATCAAAGAAAGCCCAGGATCACCTCCGGGATATTAAAGGAGCATTTGATATCCTGGACCAATATAACATGAAGCTAAATCCTGCTAAGTGTCATTTCGGAGTGGGGGCAGGAAAATTTCTAGGATATATGGTGACCAAAAGAGGAATAGAGGCGAGCCCGGAGCAGATCAAAGCCATCTTGGATATTAAATCACCATCAAATATGAAAGATGTTCAACGACTAACAGGGAGAGTGGCAGCATTAAATAGATTTATTTCAAGATCCTCAGAAAAATGCAAAGAGTTTTATGATATCCTGAAGAAGAACAAGAAATTTGAATGGGGTGAGAAGCATGAAGCAGCCCTGCAGGATTTGAAGCAATATCTTTCAACTGCACCTCTACTGATGAAGCCTGAAAATGGTGAACCACTATCCCTATACCTCGCTGTATCAGGGAATGCTGTAAGTGTTGTCCTTGTAAAGGATCATGAAGGTCAGCAATATCCTGTTTATTATGTTAGTAAAAGTTTGTTAAATGCTGAAACTAGGTATTCTCATTTAGAAAATTTGATACTAGCATTTGTTATGGCATCAACGAAGCTTAGACATTAGTTTGAGACACATAGGATTCATGTTAAAACAAACTATCCTGTCAAAAATGTTCTTAGGAAACCAGAGATGTCAGGCAGGATGGCCAAGTGGTCAGTAAAGTTGAGTGCTTATGATTTAGTATATGAACCTAGAAATGCCATAAAGTCTCAGGCTTTAGCTGACTTTGTGGCTGATTTCAGTAGTGACATTCAGGACGAGGTAGACCTAGAAGTTCAGCAGCTAGGAGAAAACTTAGAATGCTGGACATTATATACTGATGGTGCATCTAATGTAAGAGGAGTAGGATTGGGAATACTACTAAAATCGCCACAGGGGGACATATTACCCCAGGCTATTAGGTGTGAATTTCCTGCTACCAATAATGAGGCAGAATATGAGGCTTTAATTGCAGGATTAGAGTTGGCTAAGAATATGAGTATCAAGAATTTGCAAGTATATGTTGACTCCTTGTTAATTACTAATCATTTTAATGGATCCTATGCAGTTAAGGGTGAGAAATTAATCGAATACCTCGATATTCTCAAAAAATTAGCAGGATATTTCGATGTTTTTACACTTGAACAGGTACCAAAAGAGGATAATGCTGAAGCAGATGCCTTAGCAAATCTGGGATCATCGATCAGGATACCGGAAGGGACCCAAATACCAATATTACATATCTTGTATCCTGTAACGAATCCTCAGGATAAAGAAGTAGCGGGTATTCATGATCCTGGAGCAGAGTATCCTGAAAAGGATCCTAAATCCTGGATGACTCCAATCATGAGATATCTCAAGGAAGGACATATCCCCGGAGATGAAAATCCTAAGGCATTTAGGATGAAGGTATCACGATTCACCATTATAAATAATGTTTTATACAAGAAATCTCTTGCAGGACCGTATCTGAGGTGCTTGGAGGATCCCGAAACCAAGGAAGTACTTCAGGATATACATGAAGGGGATTGTGGTAATCACACTGGGGGCAGGTCATTGTTCTCCAAAGTATTGAGGACAGGATATTATTGGCCAACGATGAGGAAAGATGCTGCAGAATATGCTCGAAGGTGTTATGCATGTCAAAGGCATAGTAACATACTACATCAACCAGCTGAACCACTGTATCCTGTAACGTCCCCTTGGCCGTTCATGAAATGGGGGATGGATATAGTAGGGAAGTTGCCAAAAGCTCCGGGAGGAAAAGTCTTTATGCTAGCAATGACGGATTATTTCTCTAAGTGGGTTGAAGCTGAAGCATTTGTCCAAGTTAGAGACCAAGAAGTAGTATCCTTCATAAAGAGGAATATCCTGACCAGGTTTGGGGTACCAGCTGAAATCATTTGTGATAATGGGTCCCAGTTTATAAGCAAGAGGACTACTGACTTTTGCAAGAGTTGGGGAATCAAAATGATCACGTCTACTCCGGTACATCCTCAAGCGAATGGACAAGCAGAATCCTCGAACAAGATAATTGTCAACAACTTAAAGAAGAGACTTGGAGCCAAAAAAGGAAGATGGGCAGAAGAATTACCTTTTGTTTTGTGGGCTGATAGGACAACGGTAAAGAATGCAACCGGCCAAACCCCATTTTCCTTAGTATTTGGAGCAAAAGCAATGATTCCAACGGAAATGGCGATACCTACTGCAAGATCTATCCTACAGGATCCTGAACAGAATCCTGAGGCCTTATGTCAAGATTTGGATACTATAGATGAAAAAAGGGATGCAGCAAGGCTAAGGATGGCAGCATATCAACAAAGAATATCCAGAGCATATAACAAGAATATAAGGACTAGGAGATTTCGAGTTGGTGATTGGGTGTTAAGAAAGGCTTTTCAGAATACCACTAATCCTGCCGATGGCAAGCTAGCTCCAAAATGGGAAGGACCATATGAAGTTGAGTCAGAAGCAGGGAAAGGAGCATATAGACTCAAGAATATGGAAGGGGATATGTTACCAAGATCCTGGAATGCAATACACTTAAAGCTCTATTTCAAGTAAGAATAGAATTTAATTTCTATTTCAGAATGGTATGTATTCTATCTCTTTTAAATATATTTGTGTATTATCTTGAACCCAATACTGACTTAAGCATCGGAGGGGTGTTAGCCAGGCTAACACCCACCTTAGTTTACAGTTGTTTTGCAGAATATGCTTCGGGATATAGCTCCAGGATACACGCTCAGGATACTTCGAAGGATTAGAGGATTGGCCCCCTCTCTCACGTATAAGGGATCCTGATCCCTTCACAGGTTTAAAGGTATTCACCTTTCTTCCGAATTGGGTTTAAACACCCCGCCTGGAGCGCAAGTTATTTGGGAATAGTTCAAGGTGGCGGGACCAGTCCATGTAAAAGTGGCTGACAATTTCGTTACTGTTGGCTATATCCTGAATCCTAAAGGTATATGAGGATTGATCACCCTCTCTCACAAAAGGGTATTTTCATACTCTCTAAGGTTTAAAGGTTTCCACCTTTCTAAGTCTTGGAGTTTATACACTCCCGCCTGTAGCGCACGAAAATTTGGGATTTCCCCCAGAATTCAAGGGATTTATCTCCAGTACATTCTTGGGTTTTACCCCTGTAACATGAAAAATTGTCTATACAATAGGAACTGATATCCAGAAGATTTCTAAGTATTTGAAGACATTGTACACAAGGGACATTCCTACTAAGGCAATGGTGTAAAGCTCAAAGGATAAGGCTCGGAACTAATGCACTAAGTGTCTCAGACAGGGGACATCTTCATTGGAAGAGTTGCAAAGGGATTGAGGTTTGATAATAGGGTTATACCCTATTCCTGGTATGATCTTTCCTTTGTAAACATCGTTTAAGTTTTTGACAATACTATGTTTGGCAAAAGGTTAAACATCCTGATTAGGATAAATTCTCGGGATATATTCTCAAAATATATTTTCAAAATACTTTTCAGGATATTTGATTAGGATATTTGAAGCTGGTACTGGTTTGAAACTTTGGTCAAGCAAGTATCGTCAAAACAGGTTTTAAAATGGACTATCTTTTAATTTTCTCTAAAGGTGATTGAATTTTTAGAAATTCTGTTTAATAAAAGTTTTGGTAATATATCACTGAGTATATTGATCAGGATATTTTCAAAAGATAACAGTACAAAATTTTTACAAAGCTAAGAATTACATTAAGTAACGCATGGCAAAAACTTAAAAAGCGATAACAAATAAGTCAAGAGATAGTTATGTTATTAACATGTCAAAAGTGGTGCTTTTGGTTTCACCTCAAACCGAGGCCCATCCGCCAAAAGCACGTTTAGTTTTTACCATACCTACATAACGGTTGAAGGTTTTATCTCAAAATGAAACCTGTCCACCTTCAACCGTTACGATATTCAAAACAAATCATACTAACCGATGACCAAGGGCTTCATCCTAAAACCTAGGACCCATCCACCTTTGGTCATCATATTGTTCTAATGCAGGAAATATAAATTGTTCAAAGACAGGAAATGTAAATTGTTTTACAGACCATAACCATGAAATTTTAAAAAGTGGGCTCCGGCCTCAGCACATATATCCATCATCGCCCACATCGCTGCATTTAAGGGTCAGCTCCCTCCTTCATCGTGACATCTCCACCAGTATCCTTTCCAGCATTCTTCTCAGCATCATCAGCAGCATCCTCTCCATCAGCATTTTCTCCAGAGTCACCACCAGCATCCTTTGAAGCCCCAGCATCATCCACCTTCTCAGTTACCTTGGTGGGCTCCTCTGCGACAGGCTTTGAAGGGGGCTTCACAGGATTGCCGCCAAGATCTTTCAATTTCATCTCCCAGGCTTTGATGTTCCATGAGGGGCATTCAACGCCCAGAGCCCTAGCCTCGTAAGCCATTTTCAGTCTGGCCTGGAGGAGGGAGATGATGACTGAATTCTTAAGGCTCTCCCGGTATGAAGCCATATCTTGTTCATGCTGAACCTGGGCCGCGTCAGACTTAGCTTGAGCCTCTTGGGTGATCTTTTGGATGGCAGCCTGGTGATCTTGAGCCATGGCTTTATACTTAGCTTCGTAATGTTCAGACTTGGCGGTGGCGATTGCTGCTTGATCCGTGATGGTAGCTTCAGCCTTCTTTAGTTTGCTTTCTAGCATGACATTTAAGCCACATGCGTCCTCATAAAGGAATACCAGGCGTTCAAGGCCCTGCAAGGTAAAGAAACAGGCATTATTCTAAATGAACATTTCTACTTAGCATATGGTGCAGGATACAGGTCAGGATACTAACCTGGTTGAGGAGGCCGGTCATAAATTTGCTGGATTCCGTAAACCCGTGGTTCTCAAATGGGAACACGTGAGGTGTAGCGGGAGGTTCAACTTCTTTTCTCTTTCGGGAACTAGAGGCCCGGGTACGGGATGCCGGAGGAGCTTTGGGAGCAGTAGTGCTCTTCGAGCTGGTAGGCTTCGGTGTGACGGATGACTTTGGATTGGATTCTTGCTTGACAGGTGCGAGGCTAGAGTAGCTGTCCAACTCGTCGAGTTGGAAGCCTTCGAGGTTAATAACTGGCACTGCACAAGGGAAGATGTTTTAGGCTTATTATACCTCTAAAAATAATAATTGATTTAATATAAAGATAATTCCTGAAAATATGCTTACCAGACATGTTGGAACTTGATCTTTGACTTGAGCTTGTGAGTAGCAGGTTAAAGGTTCTTTCACCCTCTGGAAGCTTGTAGATTTCTTTTATTCTTCCTTTTGATTCAACACTAGGGGGAGCTAGTTCCTTGAAGTTTGCTGCAAGAAAAGAAATAAACACATCAGGATATTGGTTCAGGATGGAGGTTCGGGATATGATTGGGGATATTCCTAAAACCCTAAGTCCTACCAGAAGTCAACCATCTTTTAGGAAGGTCAAAACCCTTATCAATGGAGTCTCTTTTCACAAAGAAGAATTTTCTTGTCCACTTATCCTCGTTCTTGGTAGCTTTGAGGATGAGAGGATCTTTGGAAATAGAGAATAGAAGGAATCGGCTGGAACCATGAGATCTTAAACGATAAGTCATCGGCAAATCCTCGATGCACAGGTCGGGCACGTGGCGAGCCTTAATTCCTTCCAAGGTGACTAATATACGCCAAACCATGGGCATGATTTGGGCAAAGCTAAGGCCAGTAAGTTCGAAGAAACGAGAAATAAAAGGTGAAAACGGGTATTGAAGTCCTATGGAGAAAGGGTAGGCAAAAAAGCAGACCTATTCGTCGGAACAAAAATCCGATCGGACCTCTCGGTCGAATGGACGGAAGATTGTCCCGGCGGGAAAAGCACTGGAAGCTCGTAGGGCCGCGATGTCGGAATTATCGAAAGAACACACCTCTTTTGAAGGATTTTGAAGCAAATTTTGTTTGTGGAAGGGGGAAACAGAGTCCGCCATTTGCGATCTGGTGCGGGTCGCCATGAAGGATCACAATCGGAGAAAAGGAGATGTAAACAAGGAAAATAGAAAAGAGAGAGAGAAAAGTACCTGATATTCGGTTGAAGATAAAGATAATCATAATGAGAAGTCCCTCGGTTAATATAGGCTGAATGTAGGGGGTAAAGAGTAAATAACGCTTTGGAAGTTGCACCACTGTCATTTCAAGGGTCTCGTCGTATTGATTGCCTTAAGTTATGAGATAAAACTTTTAAAATATATCCGTTGGATTGGTATACCAACAGATATATTTGGGGACAATTGTTATGGGTCATTTTCTGAGCGTACATATCTTGATCAATATCCTGCTTTTTATTGTTTATTTGTGACCAGGATGCTAGACGAGGATATTGCTAACATCTTAGGCGATATCCTGAGGTTGATCGAATTAATCACGTGCAGGTTAAAGACTGGGACTTGCCAACGGTCAAATAGACTTCATCTCCTCAAAACTCGGGCGTATTTGTTATGGGAGAGACGTTGAACCCGAAAGACTAGGTCTACAACGTTCAACTGAGGAATATTCGCTGGATCCCGGTTATTTAGGATAGTTTGTTACATTTGTTTTACTATAAATAGATGGGGGCGGATCAGATTAAGGCACAACGAAACTTTCACACACTCTCAAACACTTTTGCTCTCTAGCTTTCAGCAGTCACTACACACAAACACTTGTAATCAAATTACATTGTAACACCTAGTTGATCCGCACCACATCCTGCACTGTATCCTGATATTCAAAGCAATAGAAGAACAAGGCAGCTGCGATTGTCAGCTCCCGAGGTTTTGTGCCGGCGATCTAGATTGATCAAGGGCTTTCCTCGTACATCTCGTGTCCACCTTTACTTTTTAGCTCATTGTTTGATCATAGATACAGCTCAATATCCTGAGCCGTATCCTGAATACTGTTTTTCCAAGCAACTTAACCAGCATATTTTTAACACACTTTTTAGCACACTACCTCACTTAACTAATTTGATCACTTAATTGCTTCGGTAATTTTTGACCAAAACAACTACCACTATAGAACCTAAAACAAAATTAGTATCTCCAAAAGATGAAACTATTATTTTTGAAGCTAATACTATGCATACAAAGATAAGAACACCTAAAAAATTAAAATGGAATGAAATAACTCAATCATTAACATGGAATTTACAAGATATAAACCCGCCAAAACCTATAGAGATAGATAATCAAACATCTAATATAGTAGAATATTCTGATGGTTCAATAGATATTTCTTTTAGCAATATACCACCAAGGCATTCTATAGGAACAAGTACTTCTAGAAATACTTTAGATGAAAGTTTATTTAGAAGAAGTTTATCAATGAAAATAAAAGGTGTTGATTTTTCAAATACTATTCCAAAACCACTATATGAAGAAAATGATAGTGATAATAATACTTATGTTCCAACTAAGTCTGATATGGGGGATTATGAAGATATACAATGAGTGATTCAAAGGTTCAAGCTCGAAGAAATTGCTATATTTGGTTTTTGAAAAATTGCAATAGAAGAACAAAAGATTTAAGTCAAAGAATAGAAGATTATAAGTCATGCAATTCAAGTATTATGCCTCCTTCCGATCCATATCATCCCTCTAACTATATAAACCCGTATTTTCTTTCGCCTAAATATATATTATTTTTAGAAGAAAAATTAAGAGAAGAAAATAATCATAGAAAAAAGCTTATAGAAAAGATTTCAAGAACAACTTGTTAATTATGGATAAAGAAATGTTAAAATATTTAAAAGATGAAATGTTCAATAACTATAATAATAAAAATTTAATATGGTATTTTTCTAAATTTAATGAGGATGAAAGATTTTTACATGAAATTGATTGGCAATTATATATGTGTGAAAATGATGAAAATATTCCATTTTTCTCCTGGTTTTCTCTATACTGTATAGAAAATAAAATTGAGTATCCATTCTTTGAAAATATATCTGTTAGTAATACTATAACCAAAACCTATACAATTATAAATAAAGATGAAAATATTACTAGTATACACCCTCCACATATGGATATAAAAATAAAAAATGAAAATAAAGAATATATTGCAAAACCTTTAGCAAACATTAAGGAAGATATAGATAAAAACGTAAAGGCAGTTATTTTTCAAAATAATTATACTAATGAAAAATTAAATACCATAGGAGAACAATTAGAAAGAATAGAAATTAATAATAATAAAACTTTAGATCAACCTAGTACTTCAAATACTAAAATATTAAATGAAACTATTGAAAATCCGAAATTTAAACCATATAATATAGATATCCCAATACATCTAAACAAACAACAAGACATGTTACAAGATATTAACTCAAAACTCTCAAAATTAAATATAAATGTTATTTCAGAACAAAAAATTCAAAATATTGAAGAGCAATTTAATGATTTTCAATTAGAAGATTCTATAAATAAAATTAGAAGAAATTACCATTTTTCAAAAACTAATACTTATACTACTAGGCCTGAAACAAGAAACTATTATCCTAGACCTACTCCACCTGATTTACAATTTGAAGAACGACATACTTTAGTTCAAGCTAAATATAATGGAAGTTCTCTATATGAATGGAGTATAGAAGGCCAAACAGAACATCAAATTCTTAGTTTAATGCAAGAAATGATAATGGCAGCCAATGCATATAAAGCAAATGGAAATGATGATACTGCAATTCTTAATATGATAGTTTCTGGTTTTACTGGAATTTTAAAAGGCTGGTGGGATAAGTATCTCACAGAAGAAGAAATACATATAATTAAAAATGCTAAAAAAATAATTATTAAAACAGAAAATAATGTTCAAACACCAACTGAAATACCCGATATAATTAATACTCTAGTATTTGCTATAATCCAACATTTTATTGGAAATCCAACAGATTATCAAAAAAGAAATTCATTAATACTATTAAATTTGACATGTAGAAAATTACAAGATTTTAGATGGTATAAAAATGTTTTCCTTTCAAAAGTTATGACTAGAGAGGAAAGCAGAGAAGCTTATTGGAAAGAAAGATTTATAGCTGGGTTACCAAAATTATTTGCAGAAAGAATAAGAGAAAAGATTAAACAAGACTTTAATAATAGTATTCCCTATAGAGACTTATCTTATGGTCAAATAATAAATTATATAAATTAAGAAGGATTAAAAATATGTAATGATTTAAGATTAAAAGAAAAGATAAAAAAGGATTGAATCCAAGGTCATAAAGAACTAGGAAGTTTTTGTCAACAATATGGATTTGAACCATTTAAAACTCCTTCTAAACCTAAAAGAAAAATTCCTAAACAATTTATCAAAAAGAATTATAAAAGAAAACCATATATTAAAAATAAACAAAAATATTATAAAGATAAGACAGATTTTCAAAAGAAAAAACAAGGAAAACAAGATATTGTTATTTACTATAAATGTGGAAGACAAGGACATTATTCTAAGGATTATTATACTAAGAAAAAGATAAATGAATTAAATATTTCTGATGAATTAAAAGAACAAATAAATAAAATACTTATTTATTATAATTCAAGTGAAAATAGTATTTTAGACTATAGTGATAATGATTTAAATTATATTGAAGATTCTAATTCAGAAAGTCGTTCAGAAGAAAATTTGTGTGAATGTAGTGGTCCATGTATTTGTGAAATTAATGGTACAATAAATTCTCTAACATCAGATAATAAAGACTTATTTGAATTATTAGAAAAAATTGAAGATAAAGAAGTAAAACAAGTATATTTAAAACGATTAAAAGAAAAATATAAACTACCAATAGAAAAGGAAACAAAAGCATATAATTTTAACGAAATATGTCAAAGATTTCAAACAAAACAAATAAAAGAAAACCCTGTTACAATAACTGATTTACAAATAGAATTAAAAAATATAAAAGAAGAAATTCGAGAAATAAAAATACAAATTAAAGAATTAGAAAGAGGAAAAAATAAAGAAGATGAAGAAAATAATGACAATACTAAAAGTGATACTGAAAATACAGGAATAATAAATCGTTTAAAAGGATTAACTTCTCAAAAATGGTATACTAAGTTAAATATAATAGTCAATAATGAATTTCGATTATCTTTAGTTGCTATGATTGATAGTGGTGCTGACATGAATTGTATCCAAGAAGGATTAATACCTACAAAATACTATGAAAAGACTACATATAGACTATTTGGAGCCAATGGAAATCCATTAAATATTCAATACAAACTATCAAATGTTCATATTTGCAAAGAAAATTATTGTTACAAAACCCAATTAGTTTTAGTAAAAGATTTAACATCTCAGATTATATTAGGACTCCCATTTATAACTCAATTATATCATTTCACGGTTGAAGAAAAAGGAATAAGTATTAAGATATTAAATAAAAAGATTTGTTTTGAATTTGCCCATCCAATTACTTCTAAACAAATAAATATTTTAAGCTTAAAAGAAAAACAAAAGGAATTTTTAATTGAAGAAATTGATCATGTTATAATAAAAAGTCAATTGCAAGATAAAGTAATTATAAAAAGAATACAAGAAACTGAGAAGAAATTTAAAAATAATGTATGTGCAAATATTCCAAATGCTTTTTGGGAAAGAAAACAACATGTTGTAAAATTACCTTATATTAAAGATTTTAATGAGAAAAATATTCCAACAAAATCTAAAGCTATACATATGTCTCAGGAGTTAGAAAGCTATTGTAAAAAGGAAATACAAGAATTATTAGATAAAAAAACTAATAAGGCCATCTAAATCCCCTTGGTCCTTCTATGCCTTTTATGTTCAAAATAGTGCAGAAATTGAAAGAGGAGCTCCTAGATTAGTTATAAATTATAAGCCATTAAATAAAGTTTTAGAATGGATTAGATACCCTATACCAAATAAAATAGATTTATTAATAAAGATATATGATTCAAAAATATTTTCTAAATTTGATATGAAATCTGGATTTTGGCAAGTTCAAATTGCTGAAGAAGATAGATATAAAACTGGATTCAATGTACCATTCGGACACTATGAATGGAATGTCATGCCTTTTGGATTAAAAAATGCTCCTTCAGAATTTCAAAATATAATGAATGATATTATTTTACGATTAGGAAATTATGCTATCGTTTACATTGATGATGTATTAATATTCTCAAATTCCTTAGACCAACATTTTAAACATTTAAATGTTTTCTACAATATTATTCATAAAAATGGATTAGTAGTATCACCTTCTAAAATGAGTCTTTTCCAAACAGAAATAAGATTTTTAGGATATAATATTATTCAAGGGACAATAAAACCTATTAACAGAAGTTTAGAATTTTCAAATAAATTTCCAAATGAAATTAAAGATAAAAAGCAATTGCAAAGATTTTTAGGATGCTTAAATTATATTCATGATTTTTTCAAAGACTTAGGAATTATATGTAAACCTCTATATGATAGATTAAAAAAGAATCCAAAACCATGGACCCAAGAACATACAGATATAGTAAAATATATTAAAGATAAAATAAAATGTCTACCATGTTTACATATTCCCCATCCCAATGCAAAACTAATTGTAGAAACCGATGCAAGTGATCTAGGATTTGGAGGAATATTAAAACAAGAATTAGATAATAAAGAAAGTTTAGTTAGATATTATTCAGGTGCATGGAATGACAAAAATTTTAAAAAGGTTAGCCAAATTTTATAAAAGATTATAAAAATTTTAGAACCTTTGGAAGTTGAAAAGGTTAGCCAAATTTTTTTATCTCTAATCGACTTCATCTATCCAAGAGGATGTCACTTTTTCAAAGGAGATTACAAGACCCGAGAGTATTATCAAGCAATTTTAGTAGATTCAGAATCAGCAGTTATTCGACACAATTTTAATAAGGAAGATCCTACTAAGATTGCTTATAGTCAAGTAAAAATTTTAAGAGTCCTATCCTTAGAAGACTGGAATTCTAAGCCCTATAATCCAAAAACCCTTTCAGGCTTCAGTACCTATCCTCAATACGACTATTATGATTATCAAGATGCATGGGAATATGCATTCTTTCTAAGAAACTTTGACCATTCCTGGTTTTTCCAATTTGATGAAGAATTTTCAAATACTTATCCTAGATGGTTTGTTAAATGGTTCAAATATATGGGAATTATTCCAGAAGCTTTTCCCAAGGAGATTTCAGAAGCATTTTCAAGATTTGTCGAATATTTTCAACATGAAGGAACACCAATTTTTGAACATACTTTACAGTTTATGAGTGTATTCAGAATCCCATGGATTTGTTTATGGACGTACAATTTTCAAGAAGAAAGCCCTTCAGAACTTTCTCCTCCATTGCTCTTTAGGCAATATAGATGCAAATGGTGGAATAAGTTTGTTACTACAAAGGCCAATTCTCAAGCAGTCACCAAGTACTAGAATATGAAAAAGGTCTAAAGTCTCCAATTCGAGAAATCAAAGCCAGCGATGAAGATCAAGAGTATATTAAAAGATTTTCAGATTGCAAGTATCCAGAAGCTCTTTCAAGATTCAAGATTCAATAATCGTTGATCATCCTCCCTTTTATAGATGAAATAAAAGGGTCTTCATAATTGAATCTTGAAAGAGCTTCCGTATGAAATGGCTTTTGTTGAAAAGTTGTTTGTCCATTTTGAGAATTACTTGCACCATGTTTGAAAAATTGGAAAGTTTCTTGTCTCTTTGTAGAATCATTTGCACCACTTTTGGAAAATAAGAAAAGTAGATTGTCTATTTGTAGAATTATTGGCCACCACCTTTTGAAAATAAGAAAAGTAGGTTGTCCATTTGTAGAATTATATGTACCTTCTTTTCTTTCACCATCTTTTGTTGGTCAAAGAACAATGATTATTATATGTATTATTATTATTATTATATATTCCCTTTTTTTACATCAAATCATATGGGTCTTGAGAATCTTGAAAAAATTCAGTCTCCGGAGATGAGTGTTTTGAAGGAGATGGGGACTGTCGAATTTCATTGACTAATTTTAAAATATCTTCTGGAGACTTGCAATCTGAAAATCTTTTAATATACTCTTGATCTTCATCGCTGGCTTTGATTTCTCGAATTGGAGACTTTAGACCTTTTTCATATTGAATGGTTAATTCTTTATAGTACTTGGTAACTGCTTGAGAATTGGCCTTTGTAGTAACAAACTTATTCCACCATTTGCATCTATATTGCCTAAAGAGCAATGGAGGAGAAAGTTCTGAAGGGCTTTCTTCTTGAAAATTGTACGTCCATAACAAATCCATGGGATTCTGAATACACTCATAAACTGTAAAGTATATTAAAAAATTGGTGTTCCTTCATGTTGAAAATATTCGACAAATCTTGAAAATGCTTCTGAAATCTCCTTGGGAAAAGCTTCTGGAATAATTCCCATATATTTGAACCATTTAACAAACCATCTAGAATAAGTATTTGAAAATTCTTCATCAAATTGGAAAAACCAGGAATGGTCAAAGTTTCTTAGAAAGAATGCATATTCCCATTCATCTTGATAATCATAATAGTCGTATTGAGGATAGGTACTGAAGCCTGAAAGGGTTTTTGGATTATAGGGCTTAGAATTCCAGTCTTCTAAGGATAGGACTCTTAAAATTTTTACTTGACTATAAGCAATCTTAGTAGGATCTTCCTTATTAAAATTGTGTCAAATAACTGCTGATTCTGAATCTACTAAAATTGCTTGATAATACTCTCGGGTCTTGTAATCTCCTTTAAAAAAGTGACATCCACTTGGATAGATGAAGTCGATTAGAGATAAAAAAAAATTTTGGCTAACCTTTTCAACTTCCAAAGGTTCTAAAATTTTTATAATCTTTTTATTTGGGTTAATAGTGTAAGGAATAGTGGCTGGAGAAGAGCTTGAAGGAGAGGCTGGTTTAGAAAGCCTTGTGAAAGAAGGGGATTGAATAATGGGTTTTGATTCTAGATTTTGAATAATGGATGAGAATGGAGGTCTAGGTCTAGGCCCTGGGGATAAAGGGGCAAATCTGTTTTGAATATTGGGTAATAAAGGAAATTGTTGTAAATGGGCTGGTCTTGAAGGAGAACCTGGAAAACTTGATAATTGGGACTTTGAGAATTGTTGTTTTGATAATACAATCTTTTTTGAAGAATCATTGCTCATATTCCCTGTAAAAACTCTCTAGATAAAAAATCTGGTAAATAATTGTTTTCTCCTTTTATAAATTCTATTTGAAAATCAAAGTTGCTTAATAATGCTTGTCATCTTGCAAAAACTTGTTTTGAAATCAAATTTTTAATATCTTTTTCTAAAATATATTTTGCAGATAAACAATCGATTCTTAATAAAAATGGTTTCATATATAAATCATCTTCAAACTTTTTTATACATAAAACTATACTTAAAATCTCCTTTTTGATTGTAGAATAATTTTTCTGAGTATCATTCCATGCACCTGAATAATATCTAACTAAACTTTCTTTATTATCTAATTCTTGTTTTAATATTCCTCTAAATCCTAGATCACTTGCATCGGTTTCTACAATTAGTTTTGCATTGGGATGGGGAATATGTAAACATGGTAGACATTTTATTTTATCTTTAATATATTTTACTATATCTGTATGTTCTTGGGTCCATGGTTTTGGATTCTTTTTTAATCTATCATATAGAGGTTTACATATAATTCCTAAGTCTTTGAAAAAATCATGAATATAATTTAAGCATCCTAAAAATCTTTGCAATTGCTTTTTATCTTTAATTTCATTTGGAAATTTATTTGAAAATTCTAAACTTCTGTTAATAGGTTTTATTGTTCCTTGAATAATATTATGTCCTAAAAATCTTATTTCTGTTTGGAAAAGACTCATTTTAGAAGGTGATACTACTAATCCATTTTTATGAATAATATTGTAGAAAGCATTTAAATGTTTAAAATGTTGGTCTAAGGAATTTGAGAATATTAATACATCATCAATGTAAACGATAGCATAATTTCCTAATGGTAAAATAATATCATTCATTATATTTGAAATTCTGAAGGAGCATTTTTTAATCCAAAAGGCATGACATTCCATTCATAGTGTCCGAATTGTACATTGAATCCAGTTTTATATCTATCTTCTTCAGCAATTTGAACTTGCCAAAATCAGATTTCATATCAAATATAGAAAATATTTTTGAATCATATATCTTTTTTAATAAATCTCTTTTATTTGGTATAGGGTATCTAATCCATTCTAAAACTTTATTTAATGGCTTATAATTTATAAATAATCTAGGAGCTCCTCTTTCAATTTCTGCACTATTTTGAACATAAAAGGCAGAGCAGGACCAAGGGGATTTAGATGGCCTTATTAGTTTTTTATCTAATAATTCTTGTATTTCCTTTTTACAATAGCTTTCTAACTCTTGAGACATATGTATAGCTTTAGATTTTGTTGGAATATTTTTCTCATTAAAATCTTTAATATAAGGTAATTTTACAACATGTTGTTTTCTTTCCCAAAAAAGCATTTGGAATATTTGCACAGACATTATTTTTAAATTTCTTCTCAGTTTCTTGTATTCATTTTATAATTACTTTATCTTGCAATTGACTTTTTATTCTAACATGATCAATTTCTTCAATTAAAAATTCCTTTTGTTTTTCTTTTAAGCTTAAAATATTTATTTGTTTAGAAGTAATTGGATGGGCAAATTCAAAACAAATCTTTTTATTTAATATCTTAATACTTATTCCTTTTTCTTCAACCGTGAAATGATATAATTGAGTTATAAATGGGAGTCCTAATATAATCTGAGATGTTAAATCTTTTACTAAAACTAATTGGGTTTTGTAACAATAATTTTCTTTGCAAATATGAACATTTGATAGTTTGTATTGAATATTTAATGAATTTCCATTGGCTCCAGATAGTCTATATGTAGTATTTTCATAGTATTTTGTAGGTATTAATCCTTCTTGGATACAATTCATGTCAGCACCACTATCAATCATAGCAACTAAAGATAATCGAAATTCATTAATGACTATTATATTTAACTTAGTATACCATTTTTGAGAAGTTAATCATTTTAAACGATTTATTATTCCTGTATTTTCAGTATCACTTTTAGTATTGTCATTATTTTCTTCTTCTTTATTTTTTCCTCTTTCTAATTCTTTAATTTGAAATTTTATTTCTCGAATTTCTTCTTTTATATATTTTAATTCTATTTGTAAATCAGTTATTGTAACAGGGTTTTCTTTTATTTGTTTTGTTTGAAATCTTTGGCATATTTCGTTAAAATTATATGCTTTTGTTTCCTTTTCTATTGGTAGTTTATATTTTTCTTTTAATCGTTTTAAATATACTTGTTTTACTTCTTTATCTTCAATTTTTTCTAATAATTCAAATAAGTCTTTATCATCTGATGTTAGAGAATTTATTGTACCATCAATTTCACAAATACATGGACCACTACATTCACACAAATTTTCTTCTGAACTACTTTCTGAATTAGAATCTTCAATATAATTTAAATCATTATCACTATAGTCTGAAATACTATTTTCACTTGAATTATCATAAATAAGTATTTTATTTATTTGTTCTTTTAATTCATCAGAAATATTTAATTCATTTATCTTTTTCTTAGTATAACAATCCTTAGAATAATGTCCTTGTCTTCCACATTTATAGCAAATAACAATATCTTGTTTTCCTTGTTTTTTCTTTTGAAAATCTGTCTTATCTTTATAATATTTTTGTTTATTTTTAATATATGGTTTTCTTTTATAATTCTTTTTGATAAATTGTTTAGGAATTTTTCTTTTAGGTTTAGAAGGAGTTTTAAATGGTTCAAATCCGTATTGTTGACAAAAACTTCCTAGTTCTTTATGACCTTGGATTCCATCATTTTTTATCTTTTCTTTTAATCTTAAATCATTACATATTTTTAATCCTTCTTGATTTATATAATTTATTATTTGACCATAAGATAAGTCTCTATAGGGAATACTATTATTAAAGTCTTGTTTAATCTTTTCTATTATTCTTTCCGCAAATAATTTTGGTAACCCAGCTATAAATCTTTCTTTCCAATAAGCTTCTCTGCTATCCTCTCTAGTCATAACTTTGAAAGGAAAACATCTTTATACCATCTAAAATCTTGTAATTTTCTACATGTCAAATTTAATAGTATTAATGAATTTCTTTCTTGATAATCTGTTGGATTTCCAATAAAATGTTGGATTATAGCAAATACTAGAGTATTAATTATATCGGGTATTTCAGTTGGTGTTTGAACATTATTTTCTGTTTTAATAATTATTAGCATTTTTAATTATATGTTTTTCTTCTTCTGTGAGATACTTATCCCACCAGCCTTTTAAAATTCCAGTAAAACCAGAAACTATCATATTAAGAATTGCAGTATCATCATTTCCATTTGCTTTATATGCATTGGCTGCCATTATCATTTCTTGCATTAAACTAAGAATTTGATGTTCTGTTTGGCCTTCTATACTCCATTCATATAGAGAACTTCCATCATATTTAGCTTGAACTAAAGTATGTCGTTCTTCAAATTGTAAATCAGGTGGAGTAGGTCTAAGATAATAATTTCTTGTTTCAGGCCTAGTAGTATAAGTATTATTTTTTGAAAAATGGTAATTTCTTCTAATTTTATTTATAGAATCTTCTAATTGAAAATCATTAAATTGCTCTTCAATATTTTGAATTTTTTGTTCTGAAATAACATTTATATTTAATTTTGAGAGTTTTGAGTTAATATCTTGTAACATGTCTTGTTGTTTGTTTAGACGTATTGGGATATCTATATTATATGGTTTAAATATCGGATTTTCAATAGTTTCATTTAATATTTTAGTATTTGAAGTACTAGGTTGATCTAAAGTTTTATTATTATTAATTTCTATTCTTTCTAATTGTTCTCCTATGGTATTTAATTTTTCATTAGTATAATTATTTTGAAAAATAATTGCCTTTACGTTTTTATCTATATCTTCCTTAATGTTTGCTAAAGGTTTTGCAATATATTCTTTATTTTTATTTTTTATTTTTATATCCATATGTGGAGGGTGTATACTATTAATATTTTCATCTTTATTTATAATTGTATAGGTTTTGGTTATAGTATTACCACTGTTGCAGAAATCGGCCTAGGCGGCCGATTAATCGGCGCCTAGGCGCTAGGCGGTCAACTACTGATTAATTTTAAGCTAGTCGGTGAATTAATCGGTAATCGGTCAAAGTCGGTCGTAGGCGGTCCTAGGCGGTGAAAATCGGTCCTAGGCGGTCAAAAATCGGATTAATCGGACTATATTAATCGGTCAAAATCGGACAAAATCGGTCCTAGGCGGTCCTAGGCGGTCAGAATTGGTCAAAATCGGTCAAAATCGAACCATACTATCTGAAACTTGAAGTATTTATGTGAATTTTGAAGTATTATTTTTATATTATTGGGTATATATATATAATTTTGAAAATATACATATAAAAATCCCATTCCGATTAATCCCGATTAATCCCGGTTAATCCCGATTAATCCCTAGGCTGTATCTCACCGCCCGACTAGCGCCTAGCGCCTTCTACAACATTGAGTATTACTAACATATATATTTTCAAAGAATGGATACTCAATTTTATTTTCTATACAGTATAGAGAAAACCAGGAGAAAAATGGAATATTTTCATCATTTTCACACATATATAATTGCCAATCAATTTCATGTAAAAATCTTTCATCCTCATTAAATTTAGAAAAATACCATATTAAATTTTTATTATTATAGTTATTGAACATTTCATCTTTTAAATATTTTAACATTTCTTTATCCATAATTAACAAGTTGTTCTTGAAATCTTTTCTATAAGCTTTTTTCTATGATTATTTTCTTCTCTTAATTTTTCTTCTAAAAATAATATATATTTAGGCGAAAGAAAATACGGGTTTATATAGTTAGAGGGATGATATGGATCGGAAGGAGGCATAATACTTGAATTAATACTTGAATTGCATGACTTATAATCTTCTATTCTTTGACTTAAATCTTTTATTCTTCTATTGCAATTTTTCAAAAACCAAATATAGCAATTTCTTCGAGCTTGAACCTTTGAATCACTCATTGTATATCTTCATAATCCCCCATATCAGACTTAGTTGGAACATAAGTATTATTATCACTATCATTTCTTCATATAGTGGTTTTGGAATAGTATTTGAAAAATCAACACCTTTTATTTTCATTGATAAACTTCTTCTAAATAAACTTTCATCTAAAGTATTTCTAGAAGTACTTGTTCCTATAGAATGCCTTGGTGGTATATTGCTAAAAGAAATATTTATTGAACCATCAGAATGTTCTACTATATTAGATGTTTGATTATCTATCTTTATAGGTTTTGGCGGGTTTATATCATGTAAATTCCATGTTAATGATTTAAAATAATGTTCAAACACCAACTGAAATACCCGATATAATTAATACTCTAGTATTTGCTATAATCCAACATTTTATTGGAAATCCAACAGATTATCAAGAAAGAAATTCATTAATAGTATTAAATTTGACTTGTAGAAAATTACAAGATTTTAGATGGTATAAAGATGTTTTCCTTTCAAAAGTTATGACTAGAGAGGATAGCAGAGAAGCTTATTGGAAAGAAAGATTTATAGTTGGGTTACCAAAATTATTTGCAGAAAGAAAAGGAAATCAATTGTAATCAAGATTTTCAATCAATAAATTCAGGTATATTTTAAATTTATACCATGGTTGTTTATGTTGCCATCTCTTTAAATTAATTTATATTGTCTTCATGTTTAATCTTCTTCATAATAATCGTTCCTAAACCGTTTTGGTATCAGAGCCATGACTCTGTTTAGAAACTGTTTTAATAATTAATTTATTATGATTATTAGCCCTGAATTTTTAAAGGGAGGTAGAACTGTGTTGGTAAGCCCTGTCGATTGTCGGTTGGATTAGCATTATGCCCAAAAGGATAAAAATGGGCAGCCGGACCACGACGATATGGGGGTGTTCCCTCAGTATAAGCTCTACTTTAAAAATTTAAAGACTAATAATTATAATGAATCAGTTATCAAAATTCTTTTCTAAACGAGATTATAGCTCAAATACTAATGATAATGATGAAGAAGACTTAAACATGAACTCTTTACATATGAATTCTGTTGAAATTAATATTTCTCAAATTGAAAACAATCTTTTAAATTGGAGTATACCAAAACAAGATGTTAAAACTATTTACAAAATTGGTACTTTTGATTTTTTACAAGACTATTCTATAAAAACTCATGAGCAAACTATACCTATTAATAAAGAGTATCAAAACATGCAATTATTATCAGTAGAAGCTATTAAAAGACATAGAAAATTATATAAATTTCTACACATAGGATTAGTCCAAGTCGCTATTAAACCAATGTTCAGATTAGGAATTGATGCTCCTGTTTTACTAATTCTAAGAGATGCAAGACATACAAATTTCAATAATTCTTTGCTAGCTATGGCTGAGTCTAATATTTCAAATGGTCCTATTTATTTTAATTGCTACCCAAACTTTTCAATTGGTTTATTTGATCCACATATTTTAGATACTTTAACATTAACAATTAAAACTAAAAATTTAGAATTTAAAGAAAAAACTAATGCTGCAGTAGTTATATATAGAATATATTATAAGACTATGACTACCACTATAGAACCTAAAACAAAATTAGTATCTCCAAAAGATGAAACTATTATTTTTGAAGCTAATACTATGCATACAAAGATAAGAACGCCTAAAAAATTAAAATGGAATGAAATAACTCAATCATTAACATGGAATTTACAAGATATAAACCCGCCAAAACCTATAGAGATAGATAATCAAACATCTAATATAGTAGAATATTCTAATGGTTCAATAGATATTTCTTTTAGCAATATACCACCAAGGCATTCTATAGGAACAAGTACTTCTAGAAATACTTTAGATGAAAGTTTATTTAGAAGAAGTTTATCAATGAAAATAAAAGGTGTTGATTTTTCAAATACTATTCCAAAACCACTATATGAAGAAAATGATAGTGATAATAATACTTATGTTCCAACTAAGTCTGATATGGGGGATTATGAAGATATACAATGAGTGATTCAAAGGTTCAAGCTCGAAGAAATTGCTATATTTGGTTTTTGAAAAATTGCAATAGAAGAACAAAAGATTTAAGTCAAAGAATAGAAGATTATAAGTCATGCAATTCAAGTATTAATTCAAGTATTATGCCTCCTTCCGATCCATATCATCCCTCTAACTATATAAACCCGTATTTTCTTTCGCCTAAATATATATTATTTTTAGAAGAAAAATTAAGAGAAGAAAATAATCATAGAAAAAAGCTTATAGAAAAGATTTCAAGAACAACTTGTTAATTATGGATAAAGAAATGTTAAAATATTTAAAAGATGAAATGTTCAATAACTATAATAATAAAAATTTAATATGGTATTTTTCTAAATTTAATGAGGATGAAAGATTTTTACATGAAATTGATTGGCAATTATATATGTGTGAAAATGATGAAAATATTCCATTTTTCTCCTGGTTTTCTCTATACTGTATAGAAAATAAAATTGAGTATCCATTCTTTGAAAATATATCTGTTAGTAATACTATAACCAAAACCTATACAATTATAAATAAAGATGAAAATATTACTAGTATACACCCTCCACATATGGATATAAAAATAAAAAATGAAAATAAAGAATATATTGCAAAACCTTTAGCAAACATTAAGGAAGATATAGATAAAAACGTAAAGGCAATTATTTTTCAAAATAATTATACTAATGAAAGATTAAATACCATAGGAGAACAATTAGAAAGAATAGAAATTAATAATAATAAAACTTTAGATCAACCTAGTACTTCAAATACTAAAATATTAAATGAAATTATTGAAATTCCGATATTTAAACCATATAATATAGATATCCCAATACGTCTAAACAAACAACAAGACATGTTACAAGATATTAACTCAAAATTAAATATAAATGTTATTTCAGAACAAAAAATTCAAAATATTGAAGAGCAATTTAATGATTTTCAATTAGAAGATTCTATAAATAAAATTAGAAGAAATTACCATTTTTCAAAAAATAATACTTATACTACTAGGCCTGAAACAAGAAATTATTATCCTAGACCTACTCCACCTGATTTACAATTTGAAGAACGACATACTTTAGTTCAAGCTAAATATGATGGAAGTTCTCTATATGAATGGAGTATAGAAGGCCAAACAGAACATCAAATTCTTAGTTTAATGCAAGAAATGATAATGGCAGCCAATGCATATAAAGCAAATGGAAATGATGATAATGCAATACTTAATATAATAGTTTTTGGTTTTACT
>JARYGA010050928.1:0-50464 GCA_030545235.1 Helianthus tuberosus | reverse complement strand
TCTTCAGTTCCTTCTGGTAATGCGAGTATGGGTGCGTTGGTTAATCTTTGCTTAAGAATCTTAAAAGCTTCTTCCTGTTTCGGCCCCATTCAAACTTAATTGATTTGCAGGTCAGTTTAGTTAATGGAATGGCTATTCTAGAGAAATCTCGGATAAACCGTCTATAACATCCTGCCAGTCCAAGAAAATTTTGTACTTCTGTTGGTGATTCAAGGACTTTCCATTTAGTAATCGCCTCGATCTTTGTGGGATCCACATGAATTCCTTCATGGTTAACTAGATGTCCAAGGAATTGAACTTCTTGTAACCAAAATTCACATTTTGAAAATTTAGCATAAAGCTTCTCTTTTCTCAACAATGTCAGAAGTGTATGCACATGCGCTGCATGTTCCTCTTTACTCTTAGAGTAAATTAGAATATCATCTATAAAGTCAATTATGAATTTATCCAGGTATGGTTTACATATCCTGTTCATCATGTCCATAAATGTGGCTGGGGCATTGGTTAAACCAAATGGCATGACGGTAAATTCATAATGACCGTATCTCGTTCTGAAAGCAGTTTTAGTAATGTTCTCTTCCTGTACTTTTAGTTATTGATATCCTGAGCGTAAATCGATCTTAGAAAAGAGTCGAGCTCCTTGAAGTTGATCAAACAGATCATCGATTCTTGGTAATGGGTACCGATTCTTAATCGTAATCTTGTTCAATTCTCGGTATCAATGCACATACGCATCGATCCGTCTTTCTTCTTAACAAACAACACCGGGGCTCCCCACGGTGATGAACTTGGTTGTATAAAACCTTTGTCAAGAAGTTCATCCAATTGGTTCTTCAGTTCCTGCATCTCCGTTGGTGCTAATCGATATGGTGCTTTGGCAATCGGTACCGTCCCTGGTATTAGGTGAATCCTAAATCCAACCTCTCTATCAGGCGGTAATCCAGGTAACTCTTCTGGAAAAACGTCTGAGAATTTAGATATTATGGGAATATCTTTTAATTCTTTTCCTTTAGTATTAGTCATTACGGAAATCATATATACTACTCTTCCTTTCCTTTCATAACTTGCAGCTTTCATCACTGAGATGAACTTCGTCGATTTGGTTGGCTTATCTCCTTTAATTGTGATCTTTTCACCATTTGGTGTACTTACTTGTACGGTCTTTTGATCACATAAAATACTGGCACGATTGGCTACCAACCAATCCATTCCTAATACAATATCGAATCCAGCCAGATTTATTGGGTAAAGGTTAGCAAAGAAATGATGGTTTAGGATTTCTATTCTTGCTCCCTGCAAGATTTCACTTATCTTAATGGATTCTCCATTTGCTTTCTCTACCAGACAATCTTGTTGAAGTTTGGCTAAAGGTTGGTCAAGAAGTTTGTAGAAAGAAGTATTGATAAAACTTTGGTTTACACCAGAGTCAAACAATACTTTGGCGAAAATATTATTAACTAAGAACGTACCGGCAATCACATCTGGAATCATCTTGGCTTCCTCAACTGTTAGAACAAAAGCTCTGGCATTTTTCTTAGGCGCTTCAGTTGTTTTAGTTTTATTGGTTGTGGCTAGAGCTAGTTTCAGACAGTTCGGTTTGATGTGACCAGCCTCTCCACAATTGTAGCATATCCTGGCACTAGCCTTTCTCCTACAATCTTCTTCTTTATGTCTTGGGTACTTGCAAAAGTTGCAGGACATAGCACACTTTCCTGAGTGCTTCTTCTTACAAAACTTACAGTAAGGTGCAGAAGAACTTGTTCCTTTTCCACGGTAGGAATTACCGTAGCAAAATTCCTGGGTAAGCTTCCGAGCTAAGTTCTTCTTCTGGTTTTCCTCTTGTGTACATACCAATTCATCAGTCAGGGTATTGGTTAGTTCTACTGCTTCTTCTATGGTTTGCGGCCTAGCTGCCTTGACTACGTGTCTAATCTCAGTAATTAATCCCCAAATATAACGGGAGATTAACACTGGTTCAGGTGAGGCTAAGGTAGGTACTATCCTAGCATATTCGAAGAATATGGTAGTGTAACCTTTGTAGTCTATTCCAGTCATTCTAAGATTTAGGAACTTATTGACGATTTGTTCCTTTTCATTGGGAGGACATAATTTTCTTTCAACTATTTCCTTAAAGTTGATCCATTCCATTTTATAAACTCTGTCACTTCCCCTAGACTGGAGAATAGTATTCCACCATTCTTGTCACACCCCAACCGATGGCGGAAACATCTGGGTGCGACACTGAGCGAAACAGATTGTCCAAGAGAATCCATAACAACTATAATTACCAAATATTTAACATTATGTCCCATACCTTAACATATTAAGCAAAATAGTTATTACAGACATAGTGTTCTCAAAGACCAATATTGTTCCGACAACTCATAAATTATTTGTGGGTTTCTAGACCACCTAACTTGATTCCATGACATCCAGTAAGTAAAAGCATCCTAAACACCTGTCACATACGTTAAAATAAAAGTCAATACACATAGTGTAAAGGTGAGCATACAAGTTTAATAGTATATAGTAGCGAAAGCGATTTACGCATAACCAGCATGTAACACGTAGTAATGTGAAGCAAGTAGGTTATCGACAATGAAATATGCACAGACGTGACTGCGAGTTGTAGAATGCGTAACACATATCACCATTGTGACATGTGAAGAAAAGCCCTTAACAACCCCTGTCCACGACAGGTTCTGAGTCCAAACTATAGTACTATCATTGCTTAGGTGTCAGGCAACAATTACCGTGTAAACATAACATACAAGCATTCATCGAATAACACGTATAACATGCGAGAGCGGTTAGCGTATAAAAAGTGTTTGCGTGGTGTGATCGATGTAATATAGGTAACGTATGTAACACCCAAAAGTGCGTAAAGCAAAAAGGGATCGCGTATACTCACAGAGCGTGTTTAATAAATAAACACAGCCTTGGATTGAAGGGAGCGCTTGAGAAATTAGCCTGATCAGAGAGCGATAGTGTAAGCGTTGAACAGTGTGTTAAACAAGGCGTCGGAGAGTTTGTGTGACGAACAGTGATCCGGTCGGATGACCATTCGGTCGGAGGGTTGTCCGTTTGGGAAGGATGTGTTTGTGTAATGTTTGAACTTTGAATTTTTCATTGTAGCATTTTAAAAAGTATGAAATGTCTCTACACATCAAGCAGTCTGGTCGGACGGTCATCCAGACGGATGGCCGTCCGCTCAGATGGTGATCCGAGTGGAGACTGGTCTACTTTGAAATTTGAAAATTGATTAAGTGTTGAAATCACAGGTCACGTGGTCGAATAGCCGTTTGATCGGATGACTATCCGATCGGATGGCTGTTCGATCGGGCAACTGTTTTGGGTTGAGAACTTTGTGAAATCAGTTAAGTAAAAGGTTTAACCGAGACGGTATGACAATGTGTTCAAACAACGGAAACCACATCAAGTCCAACTCATCCGATCGGATGGGAATCACCTCGTTCGACCAGACTCAGCCGTTCTTGATGGTGTTCCATGTTCAACCCGTGAATCGGTCGTCTCTCCGATAGAAATCCATTCTCAGCTCGGTTCTCTACTGGAGAATGAGTAGAACACCCGAGTGAGTCTAGATTCTAACGGTTTTGAGTGAAAAGTGAAGAATGTTTGAGGAAAAGTTTGAAACACTTTGATTATGCTTAGATTTAATTGAAATTAGTGTACAATCATGTAGAAATCTGTTAGATTTGAACCATTCTTATTGGGATGAAGCCATTCTTTGAAGTTTATAAGAATCTGTGATGACCTCACCATTGAACAACCCGAAATCAGATGATTTCATGGTTAAAAGTTGCGATTTGATGGTGAAAATGATGAAGTAGTTTGTATAGATGGTAGAAGTACAAGATTCGGAGTGAAAACTTACAAGAATCGTGGGGAATCGAGAGAAAAGAGGCTGGGAGCGTGCTGGTCGGAGGGAGCTGTCACATCAGGTGAATAGTTGATGTGACTGCTGAGTATTTATAGGGAAAGGGGAGAAAGGCGGTGCAAGGTTAATGGGTCGGATGGCCTTTCGATCGGATGGCCATCCGATCGGATGGTCATCTGTTCGGATGACCATTCGATCGAAGGGTCATTCGATCGGATGGCTCGAGTGAGTTAGTTTCCGACTTCCGTTTCGTGTGTTGAGCGTTTGAGCAAGTAAGCGATGCGATAGTATTACACATTAGTTACACAAATAACATAACCAACATAACAATCATAAAAGTAACTTGTAATTCGGGTTACGATGCGATGTGATCGAGTTGCGATTGCGTTTGTGAACATCATTCCATAAACATATAATAAGCACACACAAGTAAAGCACATAATAGCACACACACGTAAAACAATATCCATAATCTGTGATTCGAATTGCGATGCAGTAGCGATGTGTTAGCATTTAGTAGATTAGCGTGTAGTTACGTTTATCGCATTGTTACTTCACATATTAACAAATCATAAAATGAAATAACGTCAAGCAGGGTATCGATTATCGAGTCAAAGAGTACAAGCAATAGTTAAGTCAGAAATGACAGATCTGATTAGCAATCTTTTCTTCCTTTGACTTTGAATTTGACTTGTACTTTGACTTCAAAAGTCGGGTTGTTACAATTCTAAGGCTGCATTTTTGAAAAGATTAGAAGCAAACATAATCTTATCTTCGTATGCGCATTTACTTATATTTATGACTGCTTCTGTCTTTTCTATCCAACGTAAGGTTGCAATGGCTCCTTCATTGCCTGAGAATTCTATTGGTTTGCAGGCCAATAATTCTTTATAAGAACAACCGTAAGAAGCAGTTCTTCTTCTTTTAGGAAATGGAGCTTGAATTAAAGGTCTGTTATCATTCATACTGTGACTTGGTCCAGTGTGTTGACGTTTACTTCCATTTGCAGATTTATTATTTTCTGCTTCTTTAACAGACTTGATAATATAGGGCATAACATCTATAATTCCTTGTGCTGCTATGTGTTGAATGGCACTGTTATCTATTTGGTTTATGTTATTCTCATTACTCTAATTTTCCTGATTTACTTCGTTTGACATCTGAATTGTGAACATTTATCAAGTATTAATTATCACAGAATAAAATTTAGTACAATTATTTATATATATATCACACAAACAGATTGATCAAAATCATCGAACATTGCGACTTTTACTCTTTTTCATATATATGCATCCATTACAAACTATAACTAGAAATCAATTATACTAGTAGTTATGCATACGTATCTATTCTAGTCTATTCTACTATTTTTTTCAAAATACAAAATTACACGTATATCTAGGTATTTTCTAAGTACCATTCCTCCAGTATTGCATTTCATTTTCATCATATTTCCAAACTAATTTATCCCCTATCTGTCGGATTCTATTCCACTCATTCACTAAATCTTCTCCATACTGATGGAGTTCCTGCACCTGTTTTTGACTCATTGGTGGATCTGATAATTCAGGTTGAGGTATGGGTTCCTCGTAAGGGTCTACGCTATTCATTTCGAAAAATGTCCTATCATCATCCCTCCGTGGATCATGTTCTAAAGGCACTGGTTCTTTGGGAGGATATAGGGCCGAGTATGACCTATTGTCGTCAAACCATGGAACATATTCTAAAGGCTGTGGGGTTGGGATTCTAGGTAACTCATTGGGGTCAAATGCAGGTATAGAGAATTGGTTTTCTTGATTGGGTTCTAGCATTTGTTGGTCTGGGAATAAAGGTAACAGTGGCGGTTCAACTATTTGGTTTTCGTTAGCGTCTACTGCTGTGGTGGCTAACATATGGAAATCAGCCAACTGTCTATCTAGCTCCTCTTCCCAAGGTGGCCTAACGACTGTTTCTTGAGTCTGTGTATTGGCTTCTATGTTAGCTCTAACTATCGCTCTCTGTTGTTGTAACTTCTTCATTCTTTTTCTTCTCTCATGTGCTCCTCTACTAAACCAACCTTTTTTCTTAGTAGTAAAGGGTTCCTCAGACTGTGCCTTAAATATAAATATCCCTTCCTCAGTATCAGCTGAGTATCCTGAGGGATCAGGTTGAGATGATGTTCCCTTATCTTTTGGTGAACTATCTATATGACGATAAGCATCCGAAGTTCCTTGCTCACTCATACTATAAACTAACAAATAGTCAAATAACACAAAACAATATTTGCACATAAATTATTTCCTAACACAGAATTAAATTTAAGTGTCAGCAGAATACTTCTTTGGCTTAAACCAGTGGTTGTAGCTCTGATACCACTCTCTGTCGCAACCCCCAACCCCTACCCCGGGAGCGGGTGCCGCGAGCTCAGATGGGTGGTACCGGTGTTATTAATTTAGCAGCGGAAAACTTTCATCAGGACCGTAGTTAGGAAATATATTTGTATTAGAGTAAACCACCAAACTTTTTATAATAAATCTTTGGGATAAAACCTAAGTTCATTTAACAGTACATTTGTAGGGATAAACCCTAATTATTGAAAATAAAAACTCCATTTTATTTAGGTAACTTTTATAGCCACTTTTCCAAGCCTTCAGTGCTCTCCAGCTGGCTTTTATTTGGCTTTCAAATTGTGTTAGGTGAAACACGTTTTAAAAACATTTTATCAGCAAGAAATACTAGCAAGTACATTCCATTTTGGTAAAGCACCAGTTGTTTACACATTATAGTATTAAGGGCGATTACAATGTTTAAACGGTCAGTACGTGTCACTCGACGGATCTGTGACTATGGTCATATCACACATTGGATACCCGTGCCCAATTGTGAAGGTTATCAAGTACTGTATACAAACCCCATAATACTGGCAGCAATTGTAGAATTACAAAGACTTAATCACTGTAATTGTATTTGAAAACATTTGAGGTTTGGTAAAGCATTTTGACTCACAAAAAAAGTTTATAAAAGAAAATGTACTCACTAATAGTGAGAAAAAGTGAATGTACTCACATTGTTGACTTAGGTGATACTACTATGGCTTCCTGGTGATTCTCCTGGTTCTTATCTATTAAAATTAAACAATGCACATGTGTTAGTAAAATAACCCAAATCACATTAACCGTACAACTCGAGATAGAATTCTAATGACTGAGTCAGGCAGAGCCTTAACATGCATTACGGAATCCTAAATCAATCGGGTATACACACGAGACAGAACTCCAACGACTGAGTCAGGCAGAGCCCTGACATGCGTTACGGAGCCCTAAATCGATCGTGTAGGGTAACAGTAGGGTTATAATACTTACAACGAGGCAGAGCTTCGCTTTATATGGGTATTATGCCCGGGTATTACTTCTACTATATAGAAATTGAGAGAGGATACGAAATTTTGAACGAATTCAAATGAACTCGTCACCTGCTATTTATAGGCAGATTTTATGGCAGCTCGCGGCCCGCGTAAACTTAAGCTAAGGCCTTCGCGGCCCACGAGAGACCACGTGTCGCGTATAGCTTCACTGAGTCAGAGTGTAGGTCCGGTGAGTCATGTGCCACGTGACACTATGCCTTGTCCGACAAACAAAGACAGTCGCGGCCCGCGACAAACCTAGCTAAGGCTGTCGTGCCCCGCGAGCGACTGCCTTACTTTGTTTTTGTTGATTTTTCTAAGTACAGGGTTATTTCGGGTCTGTTTCTCGCGTACGGGGTATGTAAGGAACGTTTTAGGGTCACGTTAAGGGTTCTAGGAGGTTTGCTATAGTTGGTGGTCGGAATTGTAAGCGATTGGGAAATTATTAAGAACAAGGTTCCTCCTGTTTTATCTATGGAAGAAAGGTATAATCTTTCTTCAACACTATTTAAAGCCTTCTTATGTGGAAAACATAAATCCATGTACTTAGTGTTGAATATTTTAAAGGTTGGCGCTCATTAGTGGATGGATGTGATTCTATATGCTATAACTAAAGACTTCATGAATAGTCTCTTTAATGAGCATAAGATCGATTACATCATTTATGGGGATGATCCTTGCCTATGCTTTGGCGAAGAAAGTTGGTCGTTACAAGCAGATCAAATGCACAGAAGGTGTTTCAAGTACCAATATTGTAGGTAGTGCAACTAAATTACATAATCCAGTGCTCTTAATTAATTAATTACTTTGAGGGTTGTGATGTAGAATTCGGTTGCTAAATCCGAATAGAAAATCTAAGCTTTTGCTTGAATTCTCTGGTTGTTTGTTAGTTTCTTTCGAAGGGTGTTGTTTGGGCCGGTTCCTCTTTTGCAGGGTGCAGCACTAAACATTAATCATTCCCAGGATTTTGTAAGAAATCATGTAAAAGAGTGGCTGAACTTAGCTTATGAATAATACTGGTTGTGACGTCTGGTTTCACACCCCAACCGATGGCGGAATCATCGGGATGAGACGAAATAGATTGCAAGAGACTTCATAACACTATTTGTGACAATAATTAAATCAACCATTTTTCATTTCATAATAAAATTGTCAACATTACATAGAAACTCAAATAACATATTCATAACATAACGAAACAAAATTTGATACAACAATTTAAACCTAAGACGTCTAAATGTGTATATAGGCATCATCGCTACTTCGTTTCATAGCATCATCATCATCAACCTGTAACATGTTTAAAATAAAGTTCAATGCAAAAGCAAAGACGAGTACACAAGGTTTGAATAAGTATAGCATAAGTATAAAAAGCATTATCTCGAATCCACATGGCAATTTGTAAACAAGGTAACTAGCATGCATAACAATACATCAAACCCAAATGTCCACTAGTATTTAGAATTCCCTGCCACAAAAGTGACGAGACCGTTTAGAATAAAGACTTAACAAGACCCCGACGGGTGGTGTGCTACTCCTATAGCGCTATATATGTTAAGTTGAGGGCTTAGCAAAGTTAATGACATAAAGCATGTATAATCTAGCATGAACCTAAGTAAACAAGTAGCATGTATAACGGATTGAGAGCATAAAGTATGTTTAAGTGTGTGTGAGTGAAGTTTGTATAATAACATGTTACAACCCAAAGTGTTTTTAAAGGTAAATGGGTCAAGTGTACTCATGGTTTTGCAAGTCTTGAACTTGAGAGTCCGCGAGTGGGTTGTTTGTTGATTAGGAGGTTGGAAAACTAAGTCCTTCTACATGAAGTAAACAAGGCGTATAAGTATCGGAGAGTAATGGTAGATTAAAGATTTAGGAATTTAAACAATAAGAACTTAGACATATGAAAATAACCATCCTTAACATATGATGTTTGGATGATAAACTTACTACTTGACAATGTCCATTTGTTCATCATCAAAGGCTTGGTTTGTTAAGTATATTACATATATTATATACATATTATTATGTCCAATATTTCAAGCATGAGGTAGGAGGATAAATCCTCCATTTAGGTACCTCTTTAAGTGTCATAGAAATCATGTAGGAGGTAGGAAGAGAAGTCTTCCATTTAGGTACCTCTAAGTCTTCACCACTAAACTTGTTGTAAAAACATACAAAGAGGGTCATGAACTACAAGTAAACAAGAATATAAACAACTAATCTATAAGAAATCATCAAGCAATGTGGGGATTTTATGTAGGACAACCCAAGTTAGTCCTTAATCACACCTACATCAAGTCTTGGGCTTAAACATTACTTGTGGGTTAAAAACCCTAAACAAAACAGAATGTTTGTGAGGATTAATCCTCCGATTTTGAATGTCTCAACCTTGTTTTTAAGCCTAACTAACCATAGAAGTGGTTATAAGCATAAGGACATAGGTTTGAGATGAGTTGGACTCAAGTTAAACAAGTTCAGTAAAGATTAGATTGAAAACAGAAATGAACAGTGAAATTTGGAGCCTTTTTGGTGACGTTCCAGGGACTGATTTCTTGTGAAAAACCCATGGAATCAAAGCTAAGGTTAATCCAAGTTCATAGGAAAAAGAATGGACTAAATCGGACAAGTATTGAGTGAGTTATGCTCACTTTAGTGAAGCTTGAAGAATCTGCTCGAACACTGAATTGCAGCTGTGTTTTTGAGAGTTTGAGAGTGATTTGGATGAGTTTGTAAAGTGATTAGGGCTTGGATTAGTGTGGTATTTATAGGAGAAGAGTTTTGGTTGAGTTAGGTGGTGTTTAAATGCAAGAAACACACCTTGGAAGCTCAACAAAACCACTAAAACTCGCCAACAAGCAAGCTACTAGGAGCTGGCTGCGGATTATGGCCTCTGACAGGGCGCGAGAGAGAACCAAGGGGAGGTCGCAGGGCGCCAGATACCATCAGGTCTTCAATTCAAGTTTTAGAAATGACATTTTGGTCCCTTGAGTTTATATTCTAGGGTTTTAGGGTGTTTTAAGGGTTATTTTCAACATTTAAGCAAAGTTTAAGGATAAATAAAGTATGGAGAACATAAACCAAGTATAATTAAGTGTAAGCATGTCGTATTTAAGTATCATATGCATACAAAAGATGACATTTTGGTCCCTTGAGTTTATATTTTAGGGTTTTAGGGTGTTTTAAGGGTTATTTTCGACATTTAAGCAAAGTTTAAGGATAAATAAAGTATGGAGAACATAAACCAAGTATAATTAAGTGTAAGTATGTCGTATTTAAGTATCGTATGCATACAAAAGACTTATTATTAGCATGTTTCACGTATTTGCAAGTTTGGCACATAATTTCCAAGAACTTTGGATATGTATCAATTGTTTCACGAAATTTAATGTATGAGCATGTATAAAGTATGTACAACATGATTTAACAAAATATGAGTTTTATTTATGATCCAAGTCTCGGATTTTACAACAATTACAAAGAAAGAACGATTACAAGAACACAAGACTTTCAAAAATAGAAATACAAACAAGACTTTCTATTTATGGAAAGTATGAAGAAGCAGGGCGTTACAGTCTCCCCTCCTTTAGGGAATTTCATCCCGAAATTTAGGAAGAAGTAGCTAAAAGATATGAATACTTCGTCTTCATGTCACTCTTGAGTTCCCAAGTAAATTCACCGCCACGTTTACCTTCCCATCGAACCTTAACGATAGGAATTTTACTACGCCTCAATAACTTGACTCCTTGATCCATGGTTAAGATGGGTTTTTCCACAAAGTGCAAGGTCGCGTTGACTTGGAGGTCCTCGAGTGGGACTTGAAGTCCTTCGTTAGCTAGACACTTCTTTAAGTTGGACACGTGGAAGACAGGGTGTACATTGTTGAGTTCTTCAGGCAGGTCCAGTCTATATGCAACCTTTCCAATCCTTTCGAGAATCTTGAAAGGACCAACGTAGCGAGGTACGAGTTTCCCTTTCTTTCCAAATCGAACTACACCCTTCCAAGGGTATACTTTGAGAAGTACGAAGTCACCTGTCTCGAATTCCAAAGGCTTGCGACGTTTGTCGGCGTAACTCTTTTGTCGGCTCCTGGCTTTCAGTAAGTTGTCTCGAACTTGTAAAATCTTATCCGTTGCTTCTTGTATAAGGTCGGGACCAGTGAATTGAGATTCACCAATCTCGTGCCAACAAATAGGCGAACGACACTTGCGACCATACAATGCTTCGAAAGGTGCCATTTGAATACTCGCATGATAACTGTTATTGTACGAGAATTCGAAAAAAGGCAAGTGTGAATCCCAGTTGCCACCAAAATCTATTACGCAGGAATGAATCATATCCTCTAATGTTTGGATAGTGCGCTTGGTTTGATCGTCAGACTGAGGATGGAAAGCAGTGCGAAGGTTAAGAAAAGTACCCATAGCAGATTGAAAGGTTTGCCAAAGACGAGACGTAAAACGTGCATCACAATCGGAAATGATGTTAATAGGGATACCATGACGACAGATGATCTCATCAGTGTAGATTCTAGCCAATTTCTCGACTTTGAAATCCTCACGAATGGGAAGGAAATGAGCTGATTTGGTTAATCGATCAACGATCACCCAAATACTATCATGACTAGAAGAAGTACGGGGAAGCTTAGTGATAAAATCCATGGAAATGCTCTCCCATTTCCAGACAGGAATCTCTGGTTGTTCGAGCAAGCCAGAGGGACGTTGATGTTCAGCTTTTACCTTCAAACAAGTGAGACACTTCACAACGTAAGAGGCGATATCCCTCTTCATTCCAGGTCACCAGTAAGACGTACGCATATCTTGGTACATCTTGTCAGCACCAGGATGAACGGAATACTTCGATTTGTGTGCCTCGTTCATTAGAAAGTCTCGAAGGTTTTCACGATTAGGGATCCGGATACGATTGAGATAGTATAGAATACCATCAGGTTTGGACACGGGATCATGCTCCCTAGCACCTCGTATCTCAACAGAGAGACTACCTTCGTTAATAGAGGCATATTGAGCTTCACGAATGCGGCATTGAAGATCGTTAACGAGTTGGAGACAACGGATACTCCTCCACGACTCCACAACGTCCATTTCTGACTGAGCACGTGCGGAATAGACTTAGAATATTCTCCAGAAATATTGCCAAGACCAAGTCCCAATTGATACTCCTGCAAAACAATTACGAATTCAAAGCAGACAATCGTTAGTATAAGGATCCTTAGGATGATCCATGATCCTGATCCTGAAGCACTTCTGAGGATCACTAACTGGCACAGAAGTAAGGATCACCAAGCAGGATAATAATTGAGGATCACGGGTCATTTAGAAATCCACCCCTAACAATTGCCCCCAAAATATAAGGAGTTATATTGTAAATAAACGAGTTGTATTTTGTTGATCTTATCCGCAACAAACTAACGGATAACTAGCCGTTGAAGACGGACTAGCCGTTGCAAACCTGACGTCACCGAAGTGACAATCCTGCAAATCATCATTATAAATAGGAGTTAGAGATAGGATCAATTTGCATTTAAATCCAAGAGAACTTCCCTTTAAATTCTCAGCCGAAGATCAATCAGGTATCTCTTCTCCTACTTCTCTTTCTCTTACTCTGTTTTTCTTTACCATCATCTCGTTAAGAATGATGCTCCGGTCCTCCCCCGCCAAGGATCACCAGAAGGATAGCCCCTTGAAGAGTCAAGGGATCATCAAAGACTCAGCGAATGAGAGGTGTTGCTTTAACGATGCACAAGTAGATAAGATCCGGCACTGCTTTCCGGCGAACGCCTTTTTCAAACCCTTTGACCCCACTGTTCTGAGCGACTACATTTCTGAGACGTGGGTTGCCTTTCCGGTTACCCCATTCACCATATGATATACCTATCCTTTTCCAGCTTTTACCCAATCCTTTTTCTCCTTAACCGGCATCTCTTACATCCAAGCTATTCCGATGATCTGGAGGGTCTTATATACCCTTGAAAGGATCATAGAGCAGGAAGGGATTGATTTAGGAATGTCGGAACTGGCAGAGATGTATGATCTCACAACGTTTGGATCCCACCGATATCTGTTTAAGCGAAAACCCGGCGAAGAACATCCCATTTTTAAGGCCACCAAGAACGATACAAACTGGAAACGACGCTTTTTCTTTGTCGGAAAGGATACCATTCCAAACGGAAAGGATCTACCAAGGAAGTGGTCCACCCATGGTAGGACAGAGGATCCGGATAAGGATCACCAGATAATCTTGCTTTTGTGATAGGATCACTAACCCCCTTTTGTTTTATGTTATGCAGCTATCACTGTTTCACATCTCATACCATCTCCTGATACTAAGGAAAGGCTTGCTGTTTTTAGAAGACTCGGCCCTGAAACAAGATCATTCAAGACAATCACCCAGGATTCTCAATAGGTATCCTCAGGTTCAGTCACCATGTCAAGTAAGTATCCTGCTTTTTATATAGTTAAAGATTTAAATAAACAGTTAAATAGAAATAGGATAAGGATACTTATCTTGCTTTGAATGTGTAGGTGCCGGAAAAGCTTCCAAACCTGCCTCCCAGTTCAATATGGCCGACCTTGATACTGTTCAATCCAGAAAGAAGAAGACCATTGCCAGCCCTAGTGTCTCCATCCCCAAGGCACCCACTAAAGGAAGGGGTGGCAAGAAGAGGAAAAACTCTGAGATAGAAGACCTACAAGGCCTGCCACTGATCCGCCACCAGTTCCTTGAATACTTCAATGACGTGAGGATCACCAATTCTGCCTAGATATCCTACTTATTTGAGGATCACCTAATCTTGAACTGCTTTGTCTTCTTTTTGCAGAAATTTGCTGAGATTGAAGACTACGTGGGGAGTGTTGAGGAGCTGGATAAGAAGATTGCTGACCTCCAACAAGTTGCAGTGCTTAAGGATCTTAAGATTGCTGATCTCGAAAAAGCCCTTCAAGACGCCAAGACTAAGACAGCTAAGATCCTGATCGACATTGACTACGAGAAGCATGATCTCATAGAAGGTGCAAAGGTCTCCGCTGCCATCACAATGTATAAGACAAAACTGAAGATGGCGGAGGAGGCTCAAGATCCTGACTTCGACAGAAGCAGCTAGGATGTTGAAGGCTGGAAGGCGAGGTTAGCTGATCTGGAAGATGATGAGGAGGCTGAGGAGGTTTTGGCGATTGAGGCTGGAAGCAGTGGAAAGGATCTGGTGAAGGATACCGAAGCTGGAGGGGATGAAGATGCAGCGAAGGTGTAGGCTGCATGATTGGGCAATAATGAACATTCCTAGACGTAGACGGAGCCCAATTTTTAAATTTGGTAGTAGTTTGTTTTGTGGTTGTGTTGTTTTTAAACAATGATGGTCTGTATTTGAACAATAGTTTTAGGATTAAGGATCCAGGATCCTTCGGACAATAGGTAGGATTACAAATGGTGGAGGGATCCTCTGTTTGGGGGATGAAGCCATTGTGATCATGCCGTCTCTTGATTCCTGCACTTGAAAAACCTATGAACAATGGACACCCTTTACCTACCCCAGTGGACGGGCCACGTATTGCTGGTAGATGCTCGGGGTAGGTAATTTTGACAACCTTAAAAAGGGTTTAAGCTTTTATGAATAAAATGACTTTAACTTTTTGGCTATATCCTGTGTTGATATCTTTGTTGTTATTTTATTTTTCAATTGTTTTGATGTACACTTGTCTGAGTAAGAAAAGTTGAACAACTTAGATAAAAAATTTAGGATATAATGCAGGATCAAATATCCTATAGTTGAAAAATTCCAAAAAGTGGTATATTCTAAGGATCATGAGTTCAGTTGTCAAAGTATTAGGGTTATTCAAATAATCAATGAATAAAATCAAAATAGTTAAGGATCATACCTGAGGATCCAAGTTAGGATCCTAACACTTAATACTATAACCAGGATAACCATAAGACAAACCTTAGTAAGAAGTAAGGATCAAGGATCCTTAGTTGTTTAACTTTGAAGACCTGAAATAGAACATAACTCGGGACTAAGCCAATATAAGATAAAAGTTAGCAACTGGGGACAAGCCCGAAGGATAACTAGGGACAAGCCCAAGGGAACGTATGTAAACTGGAGTATGGCCCTTACTGGCGACTATCCAAACTTAGTGACATGAAAATGCCAAAACCTTAGCTAACGTGAAAACGTTAGAAACCTTAGGAACGGATGTATGGTACGTCTACCATTATACGTAGGATCCTAGGTATAGCCAGTACAATGGAATTATCAGCCCCTAAAACGAGTACTGGTCCCACTGCCATGAACTATACCAGGATCATCATGCGCTACTGGCGGAACTGGGGTCAAGCCCAAACGACTGGGGTCAAACCCAAGTAACTGGTTGCTTGTGTGGATAATCATCCTTTTGCTAAGAGTACCTGAATCTTCAAAACTCAAAATCTCGTGAAAGGAGGATAAAGGATGCAGGATCCTTATCCTTTTGTGAGAAAGTAAGGAAGTGAAATAGTTTAAGATTAGAATGTTACCCAAATGAGGATCATCTGTGCTTTAAGGATCCTTCAAGGATATTTATCATGTGAGGATCATGGATCCTTATCACATGAAGTATTTCTTCAAATGGACAGCATTCCAGGCTCTAGGTAGCAAATCACCTTCCATTGTTAGCAATCGATATGCCCCCTTTCCTGCCTCAGCTTCAATCAAGTAAGGTCCTTCCCATTTTGGTGCCAACTTTCCATCAGCAGGATTGGTAGTATTCTGAAATGCTTTCCTTAGCACCATATCACCAACTTGGAATTTCCTGATCCTGACATTTTTGTTGTAGGCTCCAGCCATTCTTTGCTGATAACTGGCCATCCTTATCCTTGCCAAATCTCTGATTTCTTCTATAGTATTCAGGTCTTGAACCAAGTTCTCATCATTTTCCTCAGGATCACGAATACTTGTTCTAGCAGTTGGAACCACCATTTCTGTAGGGATCACTGATTCTGCCCCAAATACCAAAGAGAACGGAGTTTGGCGTGTAGCATTCTTAGGGGTTGTCCTATCAGCCCAAAGCACATAAGGTAGTTCTTCTGCCCATTTCCCTTTCTTGGATCCAAGCTTCTTCTTCAAATTGTTGATGATGATCTTATTGGAGGATTCTGCCTGACCATTAGCTTGTGGGTGGACTGGTGTTGATGTTATTATCTTAATCCCCCAGCTGTCACAGAAGTTAGTAGTTCTGCCCCCAATGAATTGGGAACCATTATCACATATAATTTCAGAAGGAATACCAAATCTAGTTATAATATTTCTTTTAATGAAGGATATAACTTCCTTTTCTCTGACTTGGGCAAAAGCTTCAGCCTCTATCCACTTAGAGAAGTAATCAGTCATAGCAAGCATGAACACTTTTCCACCAGGTGCCTTAGGGAGCTTACCAACTATATCCATGCCCCATCTCATGAATGGCCAAGTGGAGGATATATGATGCAATAATTCAGCCGGTTGATGAAGGATATTGCTGTGTCTTTGACAAGGATCACACTTCTTAGCATACTCCACAGCATCTCTCTTCATAGTTGGCCAATAGTATACTGTCCTCAGGATCCTTGAGAATAATGCCCTGCTCCCAGTGTGGTTTCCACAATCTCCTTCATGGAAGTCTTTTAAAACTTCTTGGATTTCAGGATCCTCAATGCATCTTAAATATGGTCCTGCAAGAGATCGTTTATACAACATATTATTTAAAATTGTGAATTAAGATACCTTAATTTTGAAAGCCCTAGGGTTTTCTCCTGTAGGAATCTCTCCATGTTGTATGTATCTCATGATTGGGAGGATCCATGATCCTGGATGAGTTTGAGTATCCTCACTAGGGATAATTGCAGAATCCTCTCCTATTTCCATAGCCACGTGATCCTCGATGGCAGGAGCCAGGATATGGATAATGGGGATACTTATATCCTCCGGGACCTTCAAGGATGATCCTAAATTGGCTAATGCATCTGCCTCTGCATTCTCTTCCCTTGGTACCTGTGTCAAACTAAAAGATACAAAAGAGAGTGCCAATTCTTTGACTATCTCCAAATATTTGGTTAACTTTTCACCTTTAACAGCATAAGATCCATTAAAGTGATTAGTGATTAACAAAGAATCTACATGTACCTCAAGATACCTGATCCTCATATGCTTAGCAATTTGCAAACCAGCTATCAAGGCTTCATATTCAGCCTCATTGTTAGTGGTTTGGAACTCACAAGCTATAGAGTGGGGTATTATGTCCCCCTGTGGCAATTTTAGTAGTATTCCAAGCCCTGTTCCTTTGACATTTGAGGATCCATCAGTATAGAGTATCCAAGGATCCTTGGTCTCCTCTAGCTGCTGGACTTCTAACTCAGCTTCCTTTTGCAAATCACTACTGAAATCTGCCACAAAGTCGGCTAATGCTTGGGATTTAATGGCTGTCCTAGGCTCATATCTTATATTATATGCACTAAGCTTCACTGCCCACTTGGCCATCCTTCCTGACATTTCAGGTTTCCTGAGGACATTCTTAATTGGAAAATTAGTTTTAACGATAATGGCATGAGTTTCAAAATAATGTCTCAATTTAGTAGATGCCATAATTAATGCAAGGATAAGTTTTTCTAAGTGTGAATACCTGGATTCAGCATCAAGTAAACTCTTACTTACATAATAGACAGGATGTTGTGTACCTTGGTGATCCTTAACAAGGACTGCACTTACTGCTTTTGAGGATACCGCCAGGTATAAGGATAACACATCTCCCTTTTCTGGTTTCATCAAGGCTGGGGCTGAGGATAGGTAATCCTTAAGAGCTTTTAAGGCATTTTCATGCTTCTCAGTCCACTCGAATTTCTTGTTCTTCCTTAGGATATCATAGAATTCCTTACACTTTTCTGAGGATTTGGATATGAATCTGTTTAAAGCTGCAATCCTGCCTGTTAACCTCTGAACATCTTTAGCATTGGCAGGGGACTTGATGTTCACTATAGCTTTGATTTGTTCTGGACTGGCTTCAATACCTCTCTTTGTCACCATATATCCTAAGAACTTACCTGCCTTTACACCAAAATGACACTTAGAAGGATTAAGTTTCATATTATATTTATCAAGGATATTGAACGCTTCTTCCAAGTCTCTTAGGTGATCCTCATCCTTTTTTGATTTTACCACCATATCGTCTATGTAAACCTCCATAGTTTGTCCAATCTGATCCTTGAACATCATATTCACTAGCCTTTGGTAAGTTGCACCTGCATTTCTCAGTCCGAATGGCATAGCAATATAACAGTATATACCAGTTGGAGTCATAAAGGCTGTATCCTCTTGATCGGAGGGTTCCATATGAATTTGTTGAAATCCAGATGAAGCATCCATAAAAGTTAACAGTTCATGACCCGCAGTTGCATCCACCATGGAGTCAATGTGGGGTAATGGGAAAGGATCCTTGGGACATGCCTTATTTAAATCGGTGAAATCGACACATACCCTCCACTTTCCGTTTTTCTTTTGAACAACAACCACATTGGCCAACCATCTTGGATACTTGACCTCTCTAATCATACCTGTTAGGGGAGGATTTTCTAACAATTAGTGATCCTTATTCGTTATCCTAACTGGTGATCCTTACTTCTGTGACAGGTGGTGATCCTCAGAAGGGCTTTAGGATCAGGATCATGGATCACTTTAAGGATCCTCATACTGACGATTGTTTACATATGTTTTATAACATCTCGCAGGTATAACAAGCTTGACCAAGTCTTAGCGGCATTCTTGGAGAATATTCCCGAAGTATTCTGCACGTGTTAGATCAAAACTAGACGTTATGGAGAACGTGGAGGCTTGGCCCGAAAGTCGGAGAGTTTGTTAACTAGATATTTTTCTTATTTTAAAGGGGTAACGAGCTAGTTAGTGACACTTAGTCATTTTGGCAGTTACACACACTCGCAAACACGCTCATACAAGCTCTCGTTCAAACACTTAGCAATTACTTACACTTTTTACACATTTCACCGTAGTGATCCTTGTACCTAGCTCGTTACTATCCGAAGTTGTAAACGTTTATTCATTTATTTGAGCTTGGTGATCGGTAGTTTCCATCACCCGGGGTTTTTTGTGCCGGAGATCAATTCTTGATCAAGGGCTTTTTCCCCGTATAAATCCTTGTGTTGTTTGTGCATTCCACATTGAAGTGATCCTCATTGTTGTTACACTTTTTGAGCATCATACCCCGTAATCTAGAGTTTGGTTGCAATATTCTCAACAGATTTTTTGACCAAAACAGTTTGGCGCCCACCGTGGGGCAATTGGTGCTTTGTCCTTAGAAGAATTCGCATTTCTGTGCTCATTCCGGTTCATTACTACCAAGCAAATGGCTTCCTCAGCGAAGAATGCTTCAAACTTGATGCCTTCGTTCATTTCTTCACAAGGCGTTCCTCCTTTGCCTCCACCACCTTCTGGATCCCAGAAGAATACAGAGAATGCTGCGAAGAAACCGATTCCCATTTTCTCAAAACCACCTACTTCTTCTGTTTCAACTAACCCTACTACTAATGATCTCTATGCCCTGATTTTGCAGATGAGGAATCATGCACAAGAGCAGGATAAAACCAACGAAAGGATCCTCCGGGAGATTGATGAAATTAAGAAACAGAAGAAAACGGCAGAGGATCATTCCCCACTGATGCCCAGATCTTTGAATTTTGACACTCCGGTGATTACTTCTCAGCCATCAGTGGTTCCAGACATTCAATATGCGGGTGGACCAAAAGGAGTGCACTATGGAACAACAGCTATGACCCAGGCACTAGGTTCATATTTCCAGCCAGCAGGATCCTATCCCCAGCATATGGGATCCCTCACGAGTACAGGAGGATATTCAGGAATGCAGCAGCATCAAGGATCCTCCTTCGTTCCAGGATCCTCCTTCGTTCCAGGATCATCCCAGGTTCAAGGATCCTCCTTCGTTCCAGGATTATCCCAGGTTCAAGGATCCTCCTTCGTTCCAGGATCATCCCAGGTTCAAGGATCCTCCTTCATTCCAGGATCATCCCAGGTTCAAGGATCCTCCTTCGTTCCAGGATCATCCCAGGTTCAAGGATCCTCCTTCGTTCCAGGATCATCCCAGGTTCAAGGATCCTCCTTCGTTCCAGGATCATCCCAGGTTCAAGGATCCTCCTTCGTTCCAGGATCATCCCAGGTTCAAGGATCCTCCTTCGTTCCAGGATCATCCCAGGTTCAAGGATCCTCCTTCGTTCCAGGATCATCCCAGGTTCAAGGATCCTCCTTTGTTCCAGGATCGTCTCAGTTTCAGGGATCCTTCCAGATGCCAGGATCCTTGAGGAGTTTACAAACAGGAAGTTCAGATGTCCATCAAGGAGATTTTATTCCAATGCAGACCAATGCCTCTACCGGTCCCTCGATCATTCCAGAGTCTCAACAATATGGATTGACCTCTATTCTTCCTAACTTGAATCCAATGGGAGGTAACACTTTTAATAATTCTCATACCACTAACCATGGTCTTATGCAGGATCCAGGTATCAATCATGCCATGGCCAGAGAATTACAAAAGATAAAGGATATGATCTCGAGTGTTCCGGGAGTAGTCAAACCTATTCCAGAGATTGCAGATGGGAGCCACAAGATATCTCGCTTTGCACCACCAATCTGTGATGCTGAGATACCCAAGAGGTTCCATATGCCTACAATGAAATTGTACGATGGTTCGACGGATCCTGAAGAACACATAGCACAATACAGGGAGAGGATGGAGATCAATCCAATCCCAGAAAAGTTAAAGGAAGCATGCTTATGCAAAGGATTCGGATCCACTCTTACTGGATCAGCTCTCAAGTGGCTGCTAAGTCTTCCTCCCTATTCTATTACCTCATTTGCAAACCTAGTTAACTTGTTTAATATTCAGTTTTCTTGTAGTAGAAAATTTGAACGATTAACTAGTGATTTATATAGGATAACCTAGGGTCATAATGAATCATTAAGGGATTACATTACCAAATTTAGTAAAGAATCCTTAGACATTCCCAACTTAGATATAGCCACGGCTGTTGAAGCCTTCAAAATGGGACTGCTTAGGGATTCGTTATTTTATGATGATCTTGTTATGACACCATGCAGGAACCTAGATGAGGTAAGAACCCGGGCCCTCAGGTTCATTCGGCTAGAGGATGACAAGAGGATTCAGGAGAGGATAACAGGATCCTCAAAGCAGGATAAGCAAGGATCCTCATTCAGAAACAACAAGTTCAGATCCTACAACAAATCTGATAATCAGAACGTGCATTCTATTGATCAAGAAGAGGATGATGAGGATTATCCTCCAATTTCTGAATATTGCTTTAGTGTTGATAACAATGAACTAATCCTTGCCATGCAGAACCTAGGTGATAAAGCTAGATGGCCAAGAAAGAATGACAGGCCAGCTGCAACTAAGGATAAATCAAAGTGGTGTGCATATCATGAAGATTTTGGGCACCTCACAGAAGAATGCATTGCATTAAGAAAGGAGATTGGATACTTGTTGAGCAAAGGGCATCTAAAAGAGTTGTTGGGTAGGAAAAAGTCAAGGACTCAGGATCCTGAAAGGATCCCTGAGAAGGCTCCAGCCCCTCCAGCAGACGCACAAGTGATAAACTTTATTTCTGGGGGATCCGACATTTGTGGCACATCCTTCTCAGCAGCTAAGAGGCATGCAAAGGAAACTAAAATGGATAATGGAGAAAGACCAGTTCGAACATCGAGTGTCTCCGAAGGAAAAGTCATAACCTTTGATGAAGAGGATCGTACTGATATCCAGGATCCTCATCACGATGGTTTAGTTATTACTCTTTTTATATCTAACTGTTTTGTCCGCAGGATCCTAATAGACGGAGGAAGTTCAGTGAACATTATCCAGCTTGACGTTCTAAAGAAGATGGGTATCCCTGAATCAGAGATCATACCAAGATCCTCCGTGCTCGTGGGATTTAGTGGCGAAACTAAGAACACCCTGGGGGACATTAAACTCCCAATATATATTGAAGGCTTACACTCTTATCAAAAATTTTGTGTTATTGACTGTTTATCTTGTTGTAATGTTATCCTTGGCAGGCCCTGGATACACGATATGAAAGCAGTCCCATCTACTTACCATCAATGTGTGAAGCTCCCTAGTCCTTGGGGAATAGTAAAGATTGATAGCGATCAGCAGGAAGCTAAGAATTGCTACACTTCATCGATGAAACCAGCTTCGAAGTCAAGGGAGCAATAGCAATCAAGGTATCCTCCAAGGAATGTCTTGGAGGCCAGAGAGCAGGATGTGGTAGAAATCCTCATGGATCCTGATGATCCTAAATCCAAAATCTATATCGGATCAGGGATCCTTGGCGAAATGAAAGAAGACCTCATATCCTTCCTCAAAAGGAGAAAGACTACCTTTGCATGGAAACATGAAGACATGACTGGTATATCCAAAGATGTTATCACCCATAAACTCGGCATCGACAGATCCTTCAAACCAATACATCAAAGAAGAAGGAAGTTTGCACCAGAAAGGAATGCCATTATCCAGGAAGAGGTAGAAAAATTGCTCCGGGCAGGTATGATTAGAGAGGTCAAGTATCCAAGATGGCTGGCCAATGTGGTTGTTGTTCAAAAGAAAAACGGAAAGTGGAGGGTATGTGTCGATTTTACCGATTTAAATAAGGCATGTCCCAAGGATCCTTTCCCTTTACCCCACATTGACTCCATGGTGGATGCAACTGCGGGTCATGAACTGTTAACTTTTATGGATGCTTCATCTGGATTTCAACAAATCCAAATGGAACCATCCGACCAAGAGGATACAGCCTTCATGACTCCAACTGGTATATATTGCTATATTGCTATGCCGTTTGGATTAAGAAATGCAGGTGCAACGTACCAAAGGCTGGTGAATATGATGTTCAAGGATCAGATTGGACAAACTATGGAGGTTTACATAGATGATATGGTGGTGAAATCCTTAAAAGCTGAGGATCACCTACGAGACTTGGAGGAAGCATTTGATATCCTTGACAAATATAATATGAAGCTTAATCCTTCAAAATGTCATTTTGGTGTTAAAGCAGGTAAATTCTTAGGATACATGGTGACTAAGAGAGGCATCGAAGCTAGCCCGGAACAAATCAAAGCAATAGTGAACATCAAATCTCCAGCCAATGCTAAGGATGTTCAAAGGTTAACAGGAAGGATAGCAGCCTTGAACAGATTCATATCCAAGTCCTCCGAGAAATGTAAAGAATTCTATGATATCCTAAGGAAGAACAAGAAATTTGAGTGGACGGAGAAGCATGAAAATGCTTTAAAAGCCCTCAAAGATTACCTATCCTCGGCCCCGGCTTTAATGAAACCAGAAAAAGGTGAAGTGTTATCCTTGTATCTCGCAGTATCCTCAAAAGCAGTAAGTGCGGTCCTTGTTAAGGATCATCAAGGTACACAACATCCCGTTTATTATGTAAGTAAAAGTTTACTTGATGCCGAATCCAGGTACTCACACCTTGAAAAACTTATCCTTGCATTAATAATGGCATCTACCAAGTTAAGACATTATTTTGAAACTCATGTTATCATTGTTAAAACTAATTTTCCAATTAAGAATGTCCTCAGGAAACCAGAGATGTCCGGAAGGATGGCTAAGTGGGCAGTAAAGCTGAGTGCCTATGATATAAGATATGAGCCTAGGACAGCTATCAAATCCCAAGCATTAGCTGACTTTGTGGCTGATTTCAGTAGTGATCTACAAGAAGAAGCTGAGCTAGAAGTCCAGCAGCTAGAAGAGACCAAGGATCCTTGGATACTCCACACTGATGGATCCTCAAATGTCAAAGGCACAGGGCTTGGAATACTACTAAAATCGCCACAGGGGGACATAATACCCCATTCTATAGCTTGTGAGTTCCAAACCACTAATAATGAGGCTGAATATGAAGCCTTAATTGCTGGTTTGCAAATTGCAAAGCATATGGGGATCAGGTATCTTGAGGTACACGTAGATTCTTTGTTAATTACAAATCACTTTAATGGATCATATGCTGTTAAAGGTGAAAAACTAACCAAATATTTGGAGATAGTCAAAAGTTTGGCACTCTCTTTTGTTTCCTTTAGTTTGTCACAGGTACCAAGGGAAGAAAATACAGAAGCTGATGCATTGGCTAACTTAGGATCATCTTTGAAGATCCCAGAGGATATCAAGATTCCTATTATCCATATCCTGACCCCGGCTATCGAGGATCACCAGACTATGGAGATAGGATATGATTCTGCAGTTATCCCTAGTGAGGATATTCAATCCTATTCAGGATCCAGATCATGGATCTCACCAATTATGAGATACTTACAACATGGAGAGATTCCTACAGGAGAAAACCCTAGGGCTTTCAAATCTAAGGTATCTCAATTCACAATTATGAATAATATGTTGTATAGACGATCTCTTGCAGGACCATACTTGAGATGCATTGAGGATCCTGAAGTTCAGGAAGTTTTAAAAGACTTCCATGAAGGAGATTGTGGAAACCACACTGGGGGCAGGGCTTTATTTTCAAGGATCCTGAGGACAGGATATTATTGGCCAACCATGAAGAAAGATGCTGTGGAGTATGCCAGAAGATGTGATCCTTGCCAGAGACACAGCAATATCCTTCATCAGCCAGCCGAATTATTGCATCCTATATCCTCCTCTTGGCCATTTATGAGATGGGGTATGGACATAGTTGGCAAGCTCCCTAAGGCACCTGGTGGAAAAGTATTCATGCTAGCTATGACTGATTACTTCTCCAAGTGGATAGAGGCTGAAGCTTTTGCCCAAGTTAGAGAAAAGGAAGTTATATCCTTCATTAAAAGAAATATTATAACTAGATTTGGAATTCCCTCTGAGATTATATGTGATAATGGTTCCCAATTTATTGGGGGCAGAACCACTAACTTTTGTGACAGCTGGGGGATTAGGATGATAACATCAACACCAGTCCACCCACAAGCTAATGGCCAAGCAGAATCATCCAACAAGATCATCATCAACAATTTGAAGAAAAAGCTTGGATCCAAGAAAGGGAAGTGGGCAGAAGAACTACCCTATGTGCTCTGGGCTGACAGGACAACCTCTAAGAATGCTACTGGTCAAACACCATTCTCTTTGGTGTTTGGGGCAGAATCAGTGATCCCAACAGAAATGGTGGTTCCTACTGCTAGAACAAGTACCCGTGATCCTGAGGAAAATGATGAAAACTTGGCTCAAGACCTGGATACTATTGAAGAAATCAGGAATATGGCTAGGATCAGGATGGCCAGTTATCAACAAAGAATGGCTGGTGCTTACAACAAAAATGTCAGGATCAGGAGGTTTCAAGTTGGAGATATGGTGTTAAGGAAAGCATTTCAGAATACCACCAATCCTGCCGATGGAAAATTGGCTCCAAAATGGGAAGGCCCTTATTTGATTGAAGCTGAAGCAGGAAAGGGGGCATATAGATTGCTAACCATGGAAGGTGATTTGCTACCAAGAGCTTGGAATGCTGTTCACTTGAAGAAATATTTCATGTGACAAGGATCCTCGTGGCAGAGGTGATCCTAGTGAAAGGGATATCCTTAAAGGATCCTCAAAGTATCGGTGATCCTTATTCAGGTATCCTTAGCACAACGTTGGTTATCCACAGAAGCAATCCGTCTTTGGGTTTAATCCCAGTTATTTGGGCTTGTCCCCAGATTCCGCCTGTAGCGCACGATGATCCTGGTGTAGTTCAAGGCTTTGGGACCAGTACTCGTTCTAGGGGCTGATAATTCCATTGTTCTGGCTATGCTTAGGATCCTACGTATAATGGTAGACGTACCATACATCCGGTCATAAGGTTTCTAACGTTTTCACGTTAGCTAAGGTTTCTAACGTTTTCACGTTAGCTAAGGTTTTGGTATCTTCATGTCACTAAGTTTGGATAGTCGCCAGTTAGGGCCATACTCCAGTTTACACACGATCCTTGGGCTTGTCCCCAGTTATCCTTGGGCTTGTCCCCAGTTATCCTTGGGCTTGTCCCCAGTTATCCTTGGGCTTGTCCCCAGTTGCTAACTCTTTTCTTATATTGGCTTAGTCCCAAGTTATGCTCTATTTCAGGTCATTGAAGATAGGCAGTTAGGGATCCTTGATCCTTATTTCACTCTAAGGTTTATCTTATAGTTATCCTTATTATGGTTAGGATTCTAACTTGGATCCTCAGGTATGATCCTTAACTCTTTTGATTCTATTCATTATTCTTTTAAATAACCCTTATACTTGACAACTGAACTTATCAATTTTAAATCATGTCATTTTTTAAAAAACTTATCTGTTATGGGATATGTGATCCTTGTTCATATCCTAAACTTTTTGGATATCTTTTCTAGTTTTTCAAGGCTTGATAAGTATAAACAAATTGAACATTATAACAGTTGGAAAATAACATACTAAAAGGGATAACAAATACAAGATAAGCGACAAAAGGTTAAATTTTTATTTATTAACATAAGACTAACCCTTTAAAGGTTGTCAAAATTACCTACCCGAGCTTCTACCAGCAAAACGTGGCCCGTCCGCTGGGGTAGGTAAAGGGTGTCCATGATAATGAGTTCAAAGATAGTGCAGGAATATAAAGGCGGCAGGATCACAATGGCTTCATCCCCCAAACAGAGGATCCCTCCACCGATTGCAATCCTGCCTATTGTCCAAAGGATCATACATGATCCTTAATCCTAAAACCTATTGTTCAAAGTACAACCCATGAAATTGTCTTAAACATCACAACCACAAAAAACGACCATCAAACTAAAAAATTGGGCTCCGGCCTTGGCACATATATCCATCATCGCCCAATTGTGCAGCTCACACCTTGGCTGCATCACCACCAGCATCATCACCACCAGCCTGATCCTTCCCACTGCCACTTGCCTCAATTGCCAGGACATCAGCTGCCTCCTCCTCATCATCCTCAAGATCTGCCAACCTTGCCTTCCAGCCTTCAACATCCCAGCTGCTTTTGTCGAAACTAGGATCTTGAGCTTCCTGGGCCATCTTCAACTTAGTCTGATACATTGTGATGGCAGCAGAGAGCTTGGTATTTTCGATGAGGTCATGCTTTTCATAATCAAAGTTGACCAGCACCTTGGCCATTTCCTGCTTGGTATCCTGGAGTTCCTTCCGAGCATCAGCAAGTGCAAGATCTTTGAGCACGGCAACTTGTTGGAGATCAGCTATTTTCTTGTCCAGCTCCTCAACATTGCCTACGTAATCCTCTATCTCAGCAAATTTCTGCAGAAAGAAGATAAGGCAGTTCAAGGTCAAGTGATCCTCATAAGAGTAGGATACCTAGGCAAAGTTAAGGATCCTTACATCATTGAAGTATTCAAGGAATTGGTGGCGGATCAGTGGCAGCCCTTGAAGATCTTCAGCATCAGAAGTTTTCCTTTTCTTGACACCCTTTCCTTTAGTGGGTGCCCTTGGAATGGAGATGCTAGGACTGGTAGTGGACCTCTTCTTCCTGGGTCGTACGAGATCAAGATCAGCTGTGTTGAATTGGGAAACAGGCTTGACAGGTTTCCAGCGCCTACACATTCAAAGCAAGATGAGTATCCTTATCCTATTTCAATTTATCTATTTATTTTAATATTTAAACTATGCAAAAGACAGGATACTTACTCGACATGGTAATGGAACCTGAGGATACTTCTTGTGAGTCTTGGGTGTCTATCTTGAATGTCCTTGTTTCAGGATCAAGCTTCCAAAAAGCAGCGAGCCTATCCTTGGTTTCAGGTGATGTGCGGATACGTGAAACGGTGATAGCTGCAAAACAAGAAAGCAAAAATATAAGTTATCCTTGCAATCAAAGAAAGTTCCTGGTGATCCTTATCAGGATCCTCCATCCTACCATGGGTAGCCCAATTTTTAGGAAGATCCTTTCCATCCTGGATAGAATCTCTCTTGACAAAGAAAAAGCGACGTTTCCAGTCTTTGTCATTCTTGGTGACTTTCAGAAGAGGATGATCTGCACCGGGTTTTCTCTTGAACAAATAACGATGGGAACCAAAAGTAGTGAGATCATACAGCTCCGCCAATTCTGACATGCCCAAAGCAATGCCTTCTTGTTCGATGATCCTCTCCAGGGTATACAAGACCCTCCAAATCATCGGCATGGCTTGGATATAAGAGATGCCGGTAAGGGAAAAGAAGGATTGTGTAAACTCTGGGAAAGGATAGGTGTATCCTATGGTGAATGGAGTGGCTGGAAATGCAACCCATGTTTCTGAAACATAGTCGCTAAGGGTAGTAGGATCAAAGGGTCTGATAAAGGCATTCGCCGGAAAACAGCAACGGATTCTGTCTATCTGTGCGTCGTTAAAACAACACTTTTCATTCGCTGAGTCCTTGATGATTTTCTGACTTTCCAAAGGGCTATCCTTCTTGTGATCTTTGCCCGGAGAACTTCGGAGCAACATCTTTGATGGAAAGATAAAAACAGAGCAAGAGAGGGAAAAGGATAGAGAAAGAGAATACCTGAACGTCTTCGGAATGTGGATTATAAAGGGAGTTTCTCTGAAAATTTAAATGCATTTGATCCTATCTATATCTCTATTTATAATCATGATCTTGCAGGTTGTCACTTCCGTGACATCATCATCGCAACGGCTAGTTCAAAATTAACGGCTATATATCCGTTAGTTTGTTACGGATAAGATCAAGAAAACATAACTCGCTAATTTTACAATTTCACTCCTTATATTTTGGGGGCAATTGTTAGGGGAGGATTTTCTAACAATTAGTGATCCTTATTCGTTATCCTAACTGGTGATCCTTACTTCTGTGACAGGTGGTGATCCTCAGAAGGGCTTTAGGATCAGGATCATGGATCACTTTAAGGATCCTCATACTGACGATTGTTTACATATGTTTTATAACATCTCGCAGGTATAACAAGCTTGACCAAGTCTTAGCGGCATTCTTGGAGAATATTCCCGAAGTATTCTGCACGTGTTAGATCAAAACTAGACGTTATGGAGAACGTGGAGGCTTGGCCCGAAAGTCGGAGAGTTTGTTAACTAGATATTTTTCTTATTTTAAAGGGGTAACGAGCTAGTTAGTGACACTTAGTCATTTTGGCAGTTACACACACTCGTAAACACGCTCATACAAGCTCTCGTTCAAACACTTAGCAATTACTTACACTTTTTACACATTTCACCGTAGTGATCCTTGTACCTAGCTCGTTACTATCCGAAGTTGTAAACGTTTATTCATTTATTTGAGCTTGGTGATCGGTAGTTTCCATCACCCGGGGTTTTTTGTGCCGGAGATCAATTCTTGATCAAGGGTTTTTTCCCCGTATAAATCCTTGTGTTGTTTGTGCATTCCACATTGAAGTGATCCTCATTGTTGTTACACTTTTTGAGCATCATACCCCGTAATCTAGAGTTTGGTTGCAATATTCTCAACAGATTTTTTGACCAAAACAATACCCGCTCGGAGTAATTTCTCTACCTCCTCCTGGATAATGGCATTTCTTTCTGGTGCAAATTTCCTCCTCTTTTGATGGATTGGTTTGAAGGACCTATCAATGCCAAGTTTGTGAGTGATTATATCTTTAGATATACCTGTCATGTCTTCGTGTTTCCATGCAAAGGTAGTCTTTCTCCTTTTGAGGAAGGATATGAGGTCTTCCTTTATTTCACCAAGGATCCCTGATCCTATATAAACTTTAGATTCAGGATCATCAGGATCCATAAGGATTTCTACTACATCCTGTTCTCTTGCCTCCAAGACATCCCTTGGAGGACGCTTTAATTGCTATTGCTCCCTTGACTTTGATGCTGGCTTCATTGATGAGGTGTAGCAGTTCTTAGCCTCTTGCTGATCACTATCAATCTTCACTATTCCCCAAGGACTAGGTAGCTTCACACATTGATGATAAGTGGATGGGACTGCCTTCATGTCATGTATCCAAGGCCTGCCAAGGATAACATTACAACAAGATAAACAGTCAATAACACAAAACTTTTGGTAAGAATGTAGGCCTTCGATATAGATTGGGAGTATAATGTCCCCCAGAGTATTCTTAGTCTCGCCACTGAATCCCACGAGCACAGAGGATCTCGGGATGATATCGGATTCAGGAATATTCATCTTTTTGAGGACATCAAGCTGGATAATGTTCACAGAACTTCCTCCGTCTATAAGGATCCTGCAAACAAAATGGTTAGAAATAAAAAAGAGTGATAACCAAACCATCGTGATGAGGATCCTGAATGTCAACACGATCATCCTCATCAAAAGTTATAACTTTTCCTTCGGAGACACTGGATGTTCGAATGGGTCTATCTCCATTATCCATCTTGGTTTCTTTTGCATGTCTTTTAGCTGCAGAGAAGGATGTTCCACAAATGTCTGATCCTCCAGAAATAAAGTTAATAACTTGTGCATCAGCTGGAGGGGCTGGAGCTTTCTCTGGGATCCTTTCAGGATCCTGAGTCCTTGACTTCTTTCTTTCCAGTAATTCTTTTAAGTGCCCCTTGCTCAACAAGTATCCAATTTCTTTTCTCAGTGCGATGCATTCTTCTGTGAGATGCCCAAAATCTTCATGATATGCACACCACTTTGACTTATCTTTGGTTGCAGCTGGTCTGTCATTTTTCCTGGGCCATCTAGTTTTATCACCTAAATTCTGCATCGCAAGGATTAGTTCATTGTTATCAACAGAAAAACAATATTCAGAAATTGGAGGATAATCCTCATCGTCCTCTTCTTGTTCAACGGCATGCACATTCTGGTTATCAGATTTGTTATAGGATCTGAACTTGTTGTTCTTGAATGAGGATCCTTGCTTCTCTTGCTTTGAGGATCCTGCTAACCTCTCCTGGATCCTTTTGTCATCCTCTAGCCGGATGAACCTAAGGGCACGGGTTCTTACCTCATCTAGATTCCTGCATGGTGTCATAACAAGATCATCATAGAATAACGAATCCCCAAGCAATCCCATTTTAAAGGCTTCAACAGCCGTAGCTATATCCAGGTTAGGAATATCTAAGGATTCTTTACTAAATTTAGTGATATAATCCCTTAATGATTCATTATGACCTTGGGTTATCCTATACAAATCACTAGTTAAACGCTCAAATTTCCTACTACAAGAAAATTGGTTATTAAATAGGTTAACTAGGTTAGCAAATGAGGTAATAGAGTAAGGGGGAAGACTTAGCAGCCATTTAAGAGCTGATCCAGTAAGAGTGGATCCAAATCCCTTGCATAGACATGCTTCCTTTAACCTTTCTGGGATGGGATTGATCTCCATCCTTTCCCTGTATTGTGCTATGTGTTCTTCAGGATCTGTTGAACCGTCATACAACTTCATAGTAGGCACATGGAACCTCTTTGGTATCTCAGCATCACAGATTGGTGGTGCAAAATGAGATATCTTATGGCTCCCATCCGCAATCTCCGGGATAGGCTTGACCACTCCTGGGACACTTGATATCATATCCTTTAACTTTTGCAATTCTCTGGCCATGGCATGATTGATACCTGTATCCTGCATAAGGCCATGGTTAGTGGTATAAGAATTATTGAAAGTGTTACCTCCCATTGGATTCAAATTAAGAAGAGCGGATGTGAATCCATATTGTTGGGGCTCTGGAATGACCGATGGACCAGTAGAAGCAATGGTCTGCATTGGAATGAAATCTCCCTGATGGATATCGGAATTCCCTGATTGTAAACTCCTTAAGGATCCATGAAACTGAGAGGATCCTCGAACCTGTGAGGATCCTGGGACGTAGGAGGATCCTTGAACCTGAGAGAATCCTTGAAACTAAGAGGATCCTTGAACCTGTGAGGATCCTGGAACATAGGAGGATCCTTGAACCGGAGAGGATCCTTGAACCTGGGAGGATCCTTGGACTTGGGAGGATCCTTGAAACTGCCAGAACCCTTGAATCTGCTGCGCTCCTGAGTATCCTCCTGAGCTGGCGAAGGATCCTATATGCTGAGGATGGGATCCTGCTGGTTGGAAGTGTAACCCTGAAGCCTGAGTCATTGCTGATGATCCGTAATGCACTCCTTTTGGTCCTCCCACATATTGAACGTCTGGAACCACTGAAGGCTGAGAAGTTATAATCGGAGTATCGAAATTCAAAGATCTGGGCATCAGTGGAGAATGATCCTCTGCCGATCTCTTCTGTTTCTTGATGTCTCCAATTTCTCTAAGAATCATTTCATTGGTCTTATCCTGCTGCTGTATATGCTCCTTCATCTGCAAAATCAGAGTAAACAAGTCATTAGTAGTGGGAGTATAAGAAGCAGAAGAAGTTGGAGGTTTTGAGAAAATGGGAGTTGGTTTCTTCTCGGCATTTTTCTGAGGTCCAGAAGGTGGTGGAGGCAATGGTGGAATGCCCTGGGATGAATTGACTGCAGACATCGCACTGGAGGTGTTCTTTGATGATGAAGCCATCTGCTTGAACGTAACGAACCGAAATGATCACAAAAATGAGAATTTCTTAGGAATGAAGCACCAATTGCCCCACGGTGGGCGCCAAACTGTTTTGGTCAAAAATCAGACGAGGATAATGCAACCAAACTCTTTGTTACGGGGTATGATGCTTGAATTAATGAACAATAATAAGGATCACTATGAAATATGATGAATAAATGACACGAAGATTTATACGGGGAAAAAGCCCTTGATCAAGAGTTGATCTCCGGCACAAAAAACCCCGGGTGATGGAAACTACCGATCACCAACTTAAATTAAACAAACAATCTGTTACAACTTCGGATGATAGCGAGCTAAGTACAAGGATCACTATAGTGTATCGTGTAGAAATGTGTGTAATCGCCAAGTGTGTTAGCGAGATTGATGAGAGCAGTTGTACGAGTGTGTGTAGCCAAAAATAGCAAAAAAGTATTGTCTAGTTAGCTCGCCATCCCTTTTAAACTAGAAAATATCTAAATAACCAACTATCCGCAAATGGTGCAAGTCCTCCACGACTCCACAACGTCCATTTCTGACTGAGCACGTGCGGAATAGACTTAGAATATTCTCCAGAAATATCGCCAAGACCAAGTCCCAATTGATACTCCTGCAAAACAATTACGAATTCAAAGCAGACAATCGTTAGTATAAGGATCCTTAGGATGATCCATGATCCTGATCCTGAAGCACTTCTGAGGATCACTAACTGGCACAGAAGTAAGGATCACCAAGCAGGATAATAATTGAGGATCACAGGTCTTTTAGAAATCCACCCCTAACATGTTGGACTACCAGAATCATGGACAGTTGTATCTATCATTTTCGAGAGCTACCCACCTCAGGCTTTAAGCAATTTGGTCAGCACACAACAAGACATTCCATCCAGCACAACAAAAAACATCGACTACTCATATTTTCTTAAAGAAACAGACCTTGAACAGGTTGTCTTATATTAAAGAAAATATGGTGTTGAAGTATATAATAGTAGTGTGTTATTTTAGCTACAACTTAGATTAGAATGTTTTATAAAAGAAAGTCATTTTTCCTTCATACTTATGGCTTTACTATTTTATTTTCCTCTTCTTATGTTACATGTGCCTGTGAATTTCATTTAAACATTGATATATTCTTTCATCATAAATATACATTTTTATAAACTTCATAGATAGGAAGCTGTAACTCCTATTTGATCGACTATTTATACTAAGATCTACATGAATATATGAAAGTTAGAAGGACCTGTTGTATCCGCATACATATCTATACTGGACAATTATTCATTGAATTTCATTATAAAAAACCTTTTAATTTTGGCCTATGGTTGAATTTTTTTTCTGTTACATCGTGTTGCCCTATGAACATGTTGATCTCAAGTGTGTATTTGGATACTATGATTATTAATTTTGGTCATTTGATAGTTTTTAAAGACACATTTTAACCCAAACCTATTCGAACCTAATTGAATCATTTTTCAATTCACCCATTTTGACCTTGACCCCTATGTGACCCGACTTAAAGTAGATAACTACTAAATTAGTGAAATTTTTAGGTATATTTGATGTAACACAAGTGTTGTTTGCAGTTCCTTGAGAAGCTCCCAAGTAAGTTTATCTTTCATATTAAATAGTTCTTGGGATATTATTTAATCCGTGTATTTAGAAAATTTGAATCATTTTTAAGCAATGGGGTTAAAGATTTATCAGATGAAAAGTGAAATGCAGGTACTTTTATGGATTGCAGGATTTAGAATTTGGAATGGATGGATTTAAAGAACCAGTTTTAGCAAACATAAGCGTTCTAGTCAGGGACATATATAGCTTGAGAAGATGGGGTAGCCCTCGCTGCCCCTTGATGCTTGTAGGCTGGAGCATCTGGAGAAGGCTATCAAAAGTTGGTTTGTACTTGAGACAGCCCGTTTTCAAACATGGTCAATTGTATGTTGCTTTATCAATGGTTAAAACACGAGATGGAGTAAAGCTACTAATACTTGACAACGACGGTAAACCTACGAATAAAACAACTAACGTTGTTTATAAAGAGATGTTCAATTAGTTGTGATTTTTTTGTTCTATTCATGTATTTCAATTATTTCGTGTACTCTCTAACATTTTCGTTAATAATTCAACGTATATAAAATTATAATTTTTACTTCACAATTTTAAAGGACTTAGTTTTTCCTGTTTAGCCACCCGTGTAACACATGAGAACTTAGACTAATAAACTATAAACAATATGCAAGTATGTGAAGAGTTCAGGGAAGGAATGATAAAACCGATTATAGAGGTTCGAGAGATGTTAAGTAATCCCTCTACATCTACTCCGAGGATTTTGATCGAGAGTTTCTTCACTAGTCGTCTCTCCTTCTCTTTCAAATGGAAGGGAGGTTTATGATAACTAACCCAGGCCAATTATGAGATTTATGATAACTAACCCGGGCCAATTATAGCGGATAAATAATTCATATGATTCTTTTGATACGCATCCAAGCATCATCACTATAAAATTTTAAAAATCTAGATATGAAAATGAAAAAATTCATTTAAATTCGCATGATATTTACTTTTTTCTTTACTTTCGAATATTTACTTTTTTCTTTACTTTCGAATTTTAACACAGTTGCACAAGCAATTTAAGTTATCAAATAAGACATTTAAAATTAAAAAATATAATAGAACACAAGGATTTAAAAAGTAAATAGATGATCTCGTCATATCGACCCGATTCTGACATCTTTAACTTAAATTCATGGATCTTGCTAACTAAAGCCACACCCGATAATGAAGGTTAAAATATCATTACCATATAATTTGTAAATAAAAAAAAGGTAAACGGTATTGACGTAAATCAGCGTAGAATAAAAGATTTGAAATCAAAACGAAATGGATAGATCAAACGGATGGGTGACCCAATATACAACAGGTATGTTCATATTTCAACGGAAGATTAAAAATATCTTTACCATATAATTTGTGCATAAACAAATCCCTAACAAAGATAATTTATATTTCCCAATTACAAAATATACATACAAGTATCTATATATATGGCCCGATCGTTCACATTATATGCATAGTTACACAATTCGATCTCTTCTTCTGCTAAAGAAAATGGCTTCATATTCATCAAATGAAACCGAACACCAAACCGAAAAACTTGACACAAACAACAACAAGTTGCCTGAAGATGTAGAAGTTCAAACGGACTCGAAGATTGCTGAACAAGTTAGTCCTCGTACTCGTATGACAACGGATGAGCTTCGTGCTCGTTATCCACGTAGCTATGCAATTTTTGATGAATTGTATCCATACGACATGACTGATGTAAAAGATGTTATGAGGAAACGCCAGTGCCTTCTTTCTCCGAAGGAGCTAGACGAGTTTGAGGACGAGTTGACTCGTTGTTATAATAAGGAGTTGGAAAATGCTCGAAAGAGAAAGTTAGTCCAAACCAAACTCCGAAGGTTAGTTAAGAAGGCTTTGTCCGTTCAAAAAAAAGTTAACAAGGCTTTGCCCGTTCAAAAAAGTTAACAAGGCTTTGCATCGTATCCTCGAAAGATCATGTCTCTAGAAGACTCTAATTAAGTTTTGGTTTTCTTGTTTGTTTTTCATTAAGATTTTGTTTCTTTTAACGTGATATGTTTTATTTTAACAATTAGTTATTATTATTATTATTATTATTATTATTATTATTATTATTATTATTATTTAAGAGTGATAATTGGGTAATTCATGTTCCAATCAATCCCAACGAAAAACTAAACAAAAAAACACTGGTGGTGATGTTGTGACTTGTGAGTGATAAAAGAAAAGAGGCAATCTTATTATTTTTATATTTTGTAATCAATCCTAAATTATTATTAGCTAACCTAATAAATTCCCAAATCAAGGGTTATTGTAAACGTTAAAAAACCAAAATTTTCATAGGTAACAATGTGATGGTGGCAATGATTACGTACATTGTTTGTTTGTGAACTAAATAAAGTTAAAGATTATAGAGTTAAATCTGTCATGGATTCGCGGTATTCACGTTCCTAACGGACGATCACTTATTTAATTTTCGCGAATGTTGTTCTTTTAGTTGGCGAATGGTCTCTTTCAAACGCTTTGAACATTCGAAGGATCATGCGATGCTTCACTATTGTTTCAGGTTTAAAACTCAATTTCAGAAAATCATGTTTGTACTGGGCTGGGGCAAACACTGTTGAAGCGGATAATATGGCTGCTCGTATGCACTGCCAGGTTGGAGGTTTCCCTTTCATCTATTTGGGTATCAAAGTCGTGAAGGGAATCCGAAGTATAATTTTTTTTTAACCCGGTTCATATATGTGTGTGTGTATATATATATATATGTTACAAAGATTAGCCAAAACATTTTTAACAAATATGTGTATATATATATATATATATATTAGTTAAAATAAACTTTAACTAGTAGAAAAATATATATTTACATTTTTAAGCAACGGAAGCAAAGGTAACAATATATAAATAATATGAACACTTTTATACCAAGGATTATCCGCAATGGAACAAGATCACCGACATGCAAACACGAAATAAAACCACAAACCATATGGGGTTTAGGTATACCTTCGGTTAGTAATTAACCGGTTGAGAAACCGATGTTCAACGAACACGTGCTAGTTACACGAACTAACGAAACACGAGTATAGGCCGGGTAGCGGCGACAGCGAAGGAAGGGTGTTATGAGAGTTCTTTTATGCAAGTTGTCTAACCTCTAATCCAACCTTATGCATCCATATATATAGAGTATGGAGATGCATACATGCTTGCCAAGTGGCCGACATGCATGCACAAGTTGGACAAGTGGCGAGAAGTTCATGTATGTGCGACAAGTGGCGATACAAAAGTGCATGTATAACAACCCTCGAAAACACCCCATATACCCCGTATACACGTAACCGAACACGTCTAACATTATTTTTAATAAAAATAAATAAAATAATGCTTTTATGTGGCTCGCGGACCGCGACAGGATCAAGGGGACCGGTCGCGGGGCGCGATGGACCCTTGACTTACCGGACACCTAAGGTGCCATGTGGCACACACGTGTCAGGCCTAGGTTTGTGACCAGGCAACCCTAACCGTAGCTGGGGTGCCCTCGCGGGGCGCGAGAAGACCCCCTGGGCGGGTCGCGGGGGGCGAGAGACCCCCGGAAAAGTGTATAAATGGAGCTCTTCAGCAGCCATTTCAAAACGTTCAATCTCTTTTCTCTCTAAGTCTCTATAATCCAAATTTATAGCTCGATATTATACCCCTAAAACACGAAGCTCTGCCCCGTTGTAAGTATTTTAACCCCCGATCACGAATTCATTACCCTACCCGATTGATCTAGGACCCAACAACGCATGTCAAGGCTCTGCCTGATTAAGTCCGTTTGGGTTCTGTCTCGTGTTGTATGGATAATGTGATTTGGGTTATTTTACTAACACGCGTGCATTGTCTGTTTTTAATAGAAACTCAAGAAAATAATCAGGAATTATCAACAGGAAGCCCATAGAAAAACATAAGTCTACAATGTGAGTCATTCTCTTTTTCTCACAGTTTGTGTGCCATTATTTCAAATGTTTTACGAAACCCTAAATGTTTTTAGTTATGCTTACAGTGATTAAGTCTTTGTATTCTATAATTGCTGCCAGTATTATGGGGTTTGTATACGGTACTTGATAACTTTCACAATTGGGCACAGGTATCCAATGTGTGATATGACCATAGTCACAGATCCGTCGAGTGACAAGTACTGAACGAGTAATTGGGTAGATAAAAACATTGTAATCGCTCTTAATACTGTAAAGTTATAAAAACTTATTTTTATTAACTGGGATGCACTCGCTAGTTTTTCTTGCTGATAAAATATTTTTAAAACGCGTTTCAGGTAACTTAATGTGAAGCTATAAGAAGTCAGCTATAGAGCACTGAAGGCTTAAAGAAAGTGGCTATAAAAGTTACCTAAATAAAATGTTTATGTTTTCAGCGACTAGGATTTATCCCTATAAAGATATTATGAATAAAATGTGGGTTTTATCCCATTTGTTTGATATAAAAGTTTGGTGTTTTGAAACTCTGAAATTTATTTCCTAACTACGATCCTAATGTCTCATTTCCGCTACTAAATTAATAAACACCGATACCACCGACTCGTGCTCGCAGCTCCCGCTTATGGGGTGGGGTCGGGGGTTGCGAAAGAAGGTGGTATCAGAGCCACTGGTTTAAGCCATTTAAGTGTTCTTTTTAAATTCCTAAATTTTAACCAATTATGTTAGGAAATAACTTGTGCGTTATTCTGTGTAAATATGTATATTATTATTTTATGTCATTTTGCCAATTTTCTTAGTTTACAGTATGAGCGATCAGGATACTTCTGACGCTTATCGTCACCTACCTCATTCTCCAATGGATGAAGGAACATCCCAGCCAACCTCAGGATACGCAGCTGATTCCGAGGGAATCTTTATTTTTAAAGCCCAATCCGAAGAACCATTTCCCCCTAAGAAACGAGGGTGGTTTAGTAGAGCCAAAGTAAAAAGAAGGAAAAGAATGAGACAAGCCAACAACGAGCAATACAGAATAGAGCTGAGAGAAATACCCAAAATCCAGAAGCTAGGCCTTTCTGGGAAGAGGAATTGGAAAGACAATTAGCTGATTTTCATATATTTAGAAATGCAAGAGTAGAAATTGATCTCAACCAAGTAGTAGAGCCTGACCCACAACTTCTACTTTTATTCCCTAACCAACCCATGAATCTAGAACAAAACCAGGAGAACCCACATCCAATCCCAACCTTTGATCCAAATGAGATACTTTGATTACCAGCCCCAAATCCTTTAGAACAGTGGTGGGCCAACGACTGGGCAATTCAAGAAATGTTGAATAACCCATACCTTTACGGAGAACCAGTACCAGCTTACCCTGAACCCATACCAAGCCCATTACCACCAATGAATCAAGAGAACGTGGAAGAACTTCGCCAGTATGGTGAAGAGTTAGTTGAGGAAGGAAACCGGATTCGTCAAATCGGGGAAAAACTTGCTGGAAATTTGACGAGAGGGAGATGCAACACTAAACAAACAAGTCACCTATTATACTATATATATGTATATGCGTGTAATTTTGTTACTTAGAAAAAAAAAACTAAGATAAATATAAACAAAATTATATACATCACATATATATATATATATATATATATATATATAGGATTAGGTTCAAGAGTGAACACTAGTGTAGTTTGCGAACTGAGCGAACTAATCCTGGCCATACATGTGTGTAGATCAATGACAAGGATTTTATGATGAAATCCTAGCCATCCACGTGTGTAAATCAATGGCCAAGATTTGTTCACTCAGTTCACAAATACATTAGTGTTCACTCTAGAACCCCACCTTATATATATATCTATGGATAATTACTAATGTTTAGATTTCAGTCATAGTTTGTAATAGATGCATACCTATATGAAAAGAGTAAAAGTCACAATGATCGACGATTTTGGTTCAATATGCTTGTGTGTTTGTTTATATTTATTTTATTTTGTGATATTAATGCCTGATAAATGTTTACAATTAAGATGTCAAACGAAGTAAATTAGAAAATCCAAAATAACAATAATAACGGAAACCAAGTAGATAAAAGTGCTATCGAATACATAGTAGTTCAAGGAATCATAGATGCCATGCCCTATATTATCAACACTATTAAAAATGCAGAAAATAATTTTGTAATAGGCAGTAAACGTACACCCACTGAACCAAGTCACAGCGTGAATGGAAATCACGGACCACTTATCTAAGCTCATATTCCAAAAAGAAGAAGGACTATCTCATATGGTTGTTCTTATAAAGAATTTTTGTCATGCAAACCGATAGAATTCTCAGGCAATGAATGATCCATTTCAGCCTTGTGCTGGATAGAAAAGACAGAAGCAGTCTTAAAAATAAGTAAGTGTGCGGATGAGGATAAGATCATGTATTCTTCTAATCTCTTTTAGAGTGCAGCATTAGAGTTGTGGAATACCATTCTTCAATCTAGAGGAAGTGATAGGGTTTACAATATGGAATGGAACAAGTTTAAGGAAATAGTTGAAAGAAAATTACGTCCTCCTCATGAAAAAGAATAGATTGCTAATAAGTTTCTGAATCATAGAATGATTGGGGTAGATTGCAGGAAATATACTACCATATTCTTTGAATATGCAAGGATAGTACCAACCCTAGCCTCACCAAAACCAGTATTAATCTCCCGCTATATATGGGGATTAATCAGTGAGATCAGACATGTAGTTAAGGCAGCTAGACCACAAACAATAGAAGAAGCAGTAGAACTTGCTAACACCCTGACAGATGAATTGGTACGCACACGAGAGGAAAATCAGAAAAAGAACCTAGCCCAAAAGATTTCCCAAGAACTACGTTATGGTAATTCTTATCGCTGGAAAGGAACAGGTTCTTCCTCTGCACCCTACTGCAAGTTCTGTAAAAAGAAGCACTCAGGAAAGTGTGTTGTATCCTGCAACTTTTGCAAGTTTCTAGGACATAACGAAGAAGATTGTAGGAAGAAAGCTAATGTCAGAATATGCTACATTTGCGGAGAAGCTGGCCATATTAAGCCGAACTGTCCGAAACTAGCTCTAGTTACAACTAACAAAGCAAAGGCAACCGAAGCACCCCAAAAGAATGCCAGAGCATTTGTTCTGACAGACAAAGAAGCCAAGATGATTCCTGATGTGATTGCCGATATGTTTTTAGTTAATGATGTCTATGCTAAAGTATTATTTGACTCTGGTGCAAACCAAAGTTTTATCAATACTTCTTTCTACAAACGTCTTAATCAACCATTAACTAAACTTCGCCAAGACTGTCTGGTGGAAACGGAAAATGGAGATTCTATCAAGATAGGCAAAATCCTACATGAGGCAAGGATAGAAATTTTAAACATAACTTTACTGCTAACCTCTTACCAACGGGTCTAGCCGGATTCGATGTTGTATTAGGAATGGATTGGTTGGTAGCCAATCAAGTGCAAATTTTATGTGATCAAAAGTCTGTACAACTAAGTACGCCAACTGGCGAAAAGATCACAATTAAAGGAGACAAGCCAACAAGGGTAACAAATTCATGTCTGTGATGAAAGCTGCAAGTTATGCACGGAAAGACGGAATGGTGTATATGATTTCAGTAACCATTAACACTAAAGGAAAATAATTAAAAGATATTCCCGTAGTATCTAAATTCTCAGATGTTTTTCCAGAAGAGTTACCTGGATTACCACCAGATCGAGAGGTTGAATTTAGAATTCACCTAATACCAGGAACGTCACCGATTTGCAAAGCACCCTATCGCCTAACACCGACAGAAATGCAGGAATTGAAGAAACAGCTGGACGAACTACTTGAAAAATGGTTTCATACAACCTAGTTCATCGCCATGGGGAGCACCGGTGTTATTTGTCAAGAAAAAGGATGGGTCGATGCGTATGTGCATTGATTACCGAGAATTGAATAAGGTTATGATTAAAAAGCGGTATCCACTACCGAGAATCGATGATCTATTCGATCAACTTCAAGGAGCCTGACTTTTTTCTAAGATCGACTTACGCTCAGGATATCATCAATTGAAAGTACAGGAAGAGGACATTCCTAAAACTGCTTTCAGAACGAGATACGGTCATTATGAAATTACAGTTATGCCATTTGGTTTAACCAATGTCCCAGCTGCATTTATGGACATGATGAACAGGATATGTAAACCATACCTGGATAAATTCATAATTGTCTTTATAGATGATATTCTAATTTACTCTAAGAGTAAGGAAGAGCATGCGGAGCATTTGCATATACTCCTGACATTATTGAGAAAGGAAAAGCTTTATGCTAAATTCTCAAAATGTGAATGATGGTTAGTGGATCCCATAAAGATCGAGGCGATTACCAAATGGAAAGTCCCTCAATCACCAACAGAATTAAGTTTGAATGGGGACCAAAACAAGAGGAAGCATTTAAGATTTTAAAGCAAAAGTTAACCAACGCACCAATACTTGCTTTGCCAGAAGGAACTTAAGACTTTGTAGTTTATCGTGATGCTTCCAAGTTAGGATTTGGAGGTGTGTTGATGCAACGTCAAAAGGTAATTGCTTATGCCTCTAGACATCTTCAGAAACATGAAGAGAATTATACGACCCATGATCTAGAGTTAGGAGCCATAATTTTTGCCCTTAAGATTTGGAGACACTATCTTTACGGTAGTAAGTTCATTATTTTCATGGATCATAAGAGTTTAAGATATGTTTTGGACAAAAAGAACTAAACATGATGCAAAGACGATGGTTGGAAATTCTTAGTGATTATGATTGTGATATCCAGTATCATGCAGGAAAAGCTAATGTAGTAGCTGATGCTTTAAGTAGAAAGTATCATGAGAAGCCAAAAAGGGTACGTGCTCTCAGACTAAACCTGTAGATATATTTAAATGAAAAAAATAGGGAGATATAGGAAACAACAATCAAGGACGATGCTGAATGTTTAAAAGGAATGATTAAAGAATTAGAAAAAGGAACATATGAAATTTGGAGATTCCATAAGAAAAGAATCTGGATACCTAGCCAAGGGAGCCTAAGGATCCAAATCCTGGAAGAAGCTCATAAGTCTAAATATACGATGCATCTGGGAAGCGATAAGATGTATCAAGACTTAAGAAAGAAATTTTGGTGGATAGGAATGAAAAAGGATATAGTAAATTATGTTGCTAAATGTTTAACTTGCTCACAAGTAAAAGCTGAACATCAGAAACCTTCAGGATTACTTCAACAATTGGAAATGCCAATCTGGAAATGGGAATTGATAACAATGGACTTTGTTACCAAACTACCCAAGACACGAAAAGGTAATGATGCAATCTGGGTGATTGTAGACAGATTAACAAAATCTGCTCATTTCCTACCGATGAAAGAAACTTTCAATATATAACAACTAGCTAAGCTTTATGTGAATAAAATAGTTTCATTACATGGAATTCCTTTATCTATTGTGTCTGACAGAGACAGTCGTTTTACTTCTCATTTTTAGACAAGTTACCAAAAAGCAATGGGAACCAAATTAATCTAAGCACAGCTTATCATCCTCAAACGGACGGACAAAGCGAAAGGACAATCCAAACAATGGAAGATATGCTTAGAGCCTGTGTAATTGATTTTGGAGGAAGTTGGGATGATCACTTACCTTTAATAGAATTTTCCTACAACAACAACTATCATACCAGCATCAATGCTGCACAATTTGAAGCACTCTATGGACGAAAACGCCGAAAACCAGTGTATTGGGCAGAGATCGGAGAAAAGCAATTGTTAGGACCTGAAATCATGCAAGAAACAACTGACAAAATTATTCAAGTCAAGGAAAGACTGAAAGAAGCACGAGATCATCAAAAGAGTTATGCAGATAACAAACGAAAACTGTCACACCCCCAAAATCCACAAGCGGAGTATCACCACAGGAGGCGTGACTGACCAGGATCCAACCACCAATCATATTGAACAATGCAATTAAATAAATAAAAGTCCAACCACACAATATAATTGGTGTTTAAAACAAGTTAATCAAATTCAAGTTATCAGCGGAAGCATAACGTTTAAAACCAAAGTATAAGTTTAAAAGTTCAAGTGTTTAACATGGAACTCCACAGTCCATGTCCCACAACGACCTCTCCTCCTCGTGCAAGCTCCATCTACGCACCTAACGACCTGCAAGGCATGTAACAACGAGTCAACAACAAAGTTGAGCGAGTTCACAGTTGGTTGTCCATTTTAAAGTTGTTCCAAAAACCATAAGTTCTTTCGAAAACCATGTGTTAACCAATTCCTTGTTTCCCAAACCATGACCAATGGGGGCTACCCCATGTAACCACTAGACCCAATACCATATCGACAACTGACTGGAGTCATGTTTAAGTGCCCTACGTCAATGTCTATCATCATTGACTAAGTCCCCAGATCCATTAGTCCACTCCCGTCCTCTGCGGCACGGTGTGAGGCTTGTCAAACCTAATAGCGCTATTTAACTAATGACCCACTCGCCATTGGCCCGGCGATTAAGTCGATATAAAAAATGAGGGACTTCATGATAGAGTTTTGTCTAGTAAGTTATATGTTGTCATCCTTCCTACGGAGGATGGAGGTACGTAATCTACCCAAGGAGAATACGCAGGTTTAATGTTGTCATCCTTCCCATGGAGGATAGAGGTATATATTCTACCCAAGGAGAATATGCAGGTTCCATTTTAGTTTCTTAACCCATTCCCAAACCACCGGGAATCCCATGCCTTGTAGAAAGTGTGAACTCACCTTGGTTTGCTCGGTTTGTTAAGTTACTTGTTCACAGTTAATCAGTCAAAGCCTATAGTATTCATACATACGTAATCATTTTACATTCACCAGGTTCATGTATAATATACAATCACAGTGTGCATTCGAACATCTTAACAGTTATTCAAGTTCATACAACCCCACAATTCTCATGCATGATTCACAATAGAAATCAATAGTTAAGTGTGCTATTTAAATCAACTCAGGTTTCCACAGTCATAACTAACAGACAGTAACAGTCAGTAACAGACAACAACAGATAGTAACAGGCAGTAACAGAGTCATACATTACCATACACATTCCAGACCACAGTCTGTTGATGTGGTGACATTCAGGGCGGCGAAACCTTAAAGTCTTTCGTCGATCAATTGGGTGACGAAACAACATGGTGTTTCGTCGACGTAAAGATGGCGAAACTCCCAAGATTTTCGTCGACAATGATGACAGTTTCATACATTAGCCTTAACTACTCCCGTAATTCCCGTAAACACTTCCCAATTTCCAAAACGGATCAAACAAGCAACCCTAGACATGAACCCTAGATCACCAGATCATCATCAAACACATATCCATATCACCGATTCCTTAACTATACATAAACAACTGATAACATACAATGTCAACCTCAAACAGGAGCATCAACTATGAGCAGTGAATCATGAATGAATACAAATCATTGGGGTCTCAACCTGCAAGTTCTAATCCAATCACCGGTGCGAACCAAATATGAAAACACCGGTGCGAAACAAGTATCGTGTCGAGGAAAGACCTTGAAAGTTCGGGTTGTCACATCCGTTGGAATTTCAAGTAGGAGACAAGGTATTGTTAAAAGTTTCACCATGGAAAGGAGTCGTCAGATTCGGTAAAAGAGGAAAGCTAAGCCCAAGGTATGTTGGACCTTTTGAAATTATCAAAAGAATAGGACCAGTAGCTTAGTAGCTTATCAGCTACAATTGCCAGAAAAAATGACAGGAATACATGATGTATTTCATGTATGTAACCTCAAGAAATGCTTAGCAGACGAATCATTCGTAATACCTCTTCAAGTCATAGAGATAAATGGAAAGCTTAAGTTCGTAGAAAAACCTATTCAGATTGAAGATAGAAAGATCAAGAATCTCAAACACAAGAGATTAGTTCTAGTCAAAGTAAAATGGGACTCAAAGAGAGGACTAGAATACACGTGGGAGCTTAAGTCAGAAATGCGAAGGAAATATCCACACCTATTCCAGTGAATCTCGAGGACGAGATTTAAAAGAAAGTGGGGAGGATAAACAACCCTCGAAAACACCCCAATATACCCCGTATACACGTAACTGAACCCACCTAACATTATTTTTAATAAAAATAAAATAAAATAATGTTTTTATGTGGCTCGTGGACCGGGACAGGATCAAGGGGACCGGTTGCGGGGCGCGACGGACCTTTGACTTACCGGACACCCAAGGTGCCACGTGGCACACACGTGTCAGGCCTAGGTTCGTGACAAGGCAACCCTAGTCGTAGCTAGGGTGCCCACGCGGGGCGCGAGAAGACCCCTTGGGCGGGTCGCGGGGCGCGAGAGACCCCTGGAAAAGTGTATAAAAGGAGCTCCTCAGCAGCCATTTCAAATCGTTCAATCTCTATTCTCTCTAAGTCTCTATAATCCAAATTTATAGCTCGATATTATACCCCTAAAACACGAAGCTCTGCCCCATTGTAAGTATTTTAACCCCCGATCACGAATTTGTTACCCTACCCGATTGATCTAGGACCCAGCAACGTATGTCAAGGCTCTGCCCGACTAAGTCCATTTGGGTTCTGTCTCGTGTTGTATGGCTAACGTGATTTGGGTTATTTTACTAACACGCGTGCATTGTCTGTTTTTAATAGAAATTCAAGAAAATAATCAGGAATTATCAACAGGAAACCCGTAGAAAAACATAAGTCTACAATGTGAGTCATTCTCTTTTTCTCACAGTTTGTGAGCCATTATTTCAAATGTTTTACGAAACCCTAAATGTTTTCAGTTATGCTTACAGTGATTAAGTCTTTGTATTCTACAATTGCTGCCAGTATTATGGGGTTTGTATAAAGTACTTGATAACCTTTACAATTAGGCACGAGTATCCAATGTGTGATAGGACCATAGTCACAGATCCGTGGAGTGACAAGTACTGAGCAAGTAATTGGGTAGATGAAAACATTGTAATCGCTCTTAATACTGTAAAGTTATAAAAGCTTATTTTTATAAACTGGGATGCACTCGCCAATATTTCTTGCTGATAAAATATTTTTAAAACGCGTTTCAGGTAACTTAATGTGAAGCTATAAGAAGCCAGCTATGGAGCACTGAAGGCTTAAAGAAAGTGGCTATAAAAGTTACCTAAATAAAATGTTCAAGGCAAAAACAACTACGCCAAGTTCAAGGTCGTGCGTAGTGTAGTTCTTCTCATGTATCTTGAGTTGCCTTGACGCGTAAGCGATAACCTTGTCTCATTGTATGAGGACACAACCAAGGCCAATGTTTGAAGCATCGTAATACTCGACAAAGTCGTTGTTACCATCGGGAAGCGCGAGGATAGAAGCATTACAAAGCATGTCCTTGAGAGTTTGAAAAGATTCCTCTTGTTTGGGACCCCAAACAAAAGTTTTCTCTTATTGCGACAAAGAGGTAAGAGGAACAACGATCTTGGAAAAGTTCAAAATGAAACGACGATAATAACCAACAAGACCAAGGAAACACCGAATTTCAGATGGAGACTTAGTTGCAATCCAGTTCTTCACAACTTCAATTTTAGCAGGGTCAATGTGAATACCAAGTTCGTTGACAGTATGACCAAGGAATTGAACTTCTTTTAATCAAAATTCACACTTGGAGAATTTAGCATAAAGACGTTCAGTACGTAGAAGCTGAAGGATAAGACATAAGTGTCGCTCGTGCTCTTCTTGGATCTTGGAGTAAATGAGGATATCGTCGATGAAGACGATCACGAAACGGTCTAAGTATGCTTTGCACACACGTTTCATCAAATCCATGAAAACAGCAGGTGCGTTGGTCACACCAAAGGGCATGACCACAAACTCGTAATGACCATAACGCGTATGAAAGGCGGTCTTAGGTATATCTTCTTCGAGGACTCGAATTTGATGGTATCCAGAACGAAGATCGATCTTTGAAAAGCAGGTCATGCCTTGCAATTGATCGAAGAGATCGTCAATGCAAGGAAGAGGATATCGGTTCTTGACAGTAAGCTTGTTGAGCTCACGATAGTCAATACACATTCTAAACGATCCATCTTTCTTTTTGACGAATAGGACGGGAGCGCCCCAAGGAGAAGTACTAGGGCGTTTAAAGCCTTTATCAAGAAGCTCTTGGATTTGGCTCGAAAGCTCTTGCATCTCAGAGGGTGCTCAACGATAAGGAGACTTAGCGACAGGCATAGCTCCAGGCACTAAATCAATTCAAAAGTCAACAGAACGAGCAGGAGGCGGACCGGGAAGATCGTCGGGAAACACATCAGGAAAATCACATACAACAGGAACGTCACTCATGCTTGGGCCTTTGTCCTTCTTTTCCATAATGTGGGTGAGAAAGGTGAAGGTACCCTTGCACAAGCACTTGTTCGCTTGAATACACGACATAAGCTTGAGACCTTGAGAAGGTTTCTCACCATAGAAGTGAAGAGAATCACCATTTGGAAGAGGAAGACGAATAAACTTTTCAGAACAAACAAGTTCAGCATGAACTCGCCTAAGCCAGTCCATGCCTACTATGACATCGAAACTACCCATTTGCATAGGTATGAGGTCAATACGAAACGTATGATCGTTAAGAATCAAGGAACACTTGGAAAGGATAGAATCGACAGCGACAGATTTAGCATCAGTGAATTCGACATCGAAGGATCTTGGTAACTTAGAGCGTTTACACTTGAGTAAAGGTTCGAATTCCAACGATACAAAACTTTTATCGGTGCAATATCAAATTGTTAGGATCGGAGGGTCTCATGATAGTGTTTGTTTGTTACAATTTGAACAAATAAATGGATATTAATCAATGTAAGGTGCAGCGGAAATAATCAACAAACTTTGTAAACACAATCAAAAGGAAAATAGTTTTAGTAAATACATGCTTTTCATTGAGCTGAATGATTAAAGTACAAGAATGATTACAGCACTGCTTACATACTAAAACTCCCCCTCAACAAGATGCCCCAAGGTTGATTGCACATGATGAAAGGATTGGAGGAGATGGAATCTCCCGGACAATCAAATGAAACAGTATAGGGTACTGTTCCATTTATAGGCACGGTCAAACCACTGAAGCATCTTTGCTGACATCACCATGAAAGTGACGTTTAACAAACTAACAAACTAACAAACTCTGACTGCTGATCTAATACAGACACTGCTTATGCTAACCACTGACTACAATATATAACATAAAAGAAGTTAAACAGCTGCTGAAACCTTCCATTGATGTGAACCCAGCAGTACTTGTTGTAACCCAGCAGTGCTTGACCCATAGCAGTAGATTGAACATCAGGGCTTTGTACTTCATTAGACTTTAGTGTGATCAGTAGTTGTAAGTCAACAGTTGTACAAATCAGTGGATTGAAGGTCATCAGGTGTTTCGAATCACTTTCAAGGGGAAAGTCTAGTGCAAACTACTGTTTATTATGAATCCACTGTTGTGACCTGGTTTTGGCTTTACATCATCTGTTCCTCTGGTAGGGTTCAATCCCAACAATCTCCCCCTGGAATAGATGATGCCAAAATCTTTCATTATTCTGGATCTTTATTTTCTCATCAGAAGTTCCTTAGCTTGTCTTTTAAATTCCACTTCAAAGTCCTTGGAATTTGAGTCATCCTTATCCCTGCACAGTGTAAGTTCAAGGAGATCTTGTAGATCTTCAACACCAAGGCCTAGTGCTTGTTTCCTTGATATGTACTTCACTTCACCATTGGATCTGATCATAGTCAATACATGGGTCTTTTGATCAGACGCCCATTTTAGTATTTTTGAGCCCAATGGGTTTCTTGGGAGAGATTTATTTACTGATGAGTCGGGTGATTGTGGCCTTGTGAAGATTTGTTGAGCAGTATCCTGAGCTTTTATCTGTTCAGGATTTTCAGCTGCCATTTGTTTGAAAGCCTTGTTAATGATCTCATTTGCTGCAGCTATATCTTATGCTGTCTCTTTATCAATCAGTTCTTGTCTCTTTCTTTGATCTAACTCAATGTCTGAGATGTCTGTTGATGTGAGCAGTGGTTCAGAAGTTTTGATCTGCTGTTCT
>JARYGA010050927.1:0-29217 GCA_030545235.1 Helianthus tuberosus | reverse complement strand
AGGTTCAGCCTTAGAGGCTGGGGATATTTAGTCTTAGAGACTGGGAGGTTGGTCTTAGAGACCAGGGATTTAGTCTTAGAGACTGGGAGGTTGGTCTTAGAGGCCAGGGAATTTAGTCTTAGAGACAGGGAAAATTGGTCTTAGAGACCAGGGAGTTGGTCTTAGAGACCAGGGAGTTGGTCTTAGAGGCCAGGGAGTTAGTCTGAGAGACTAGGGAATTTAGTCTGAGAGACTGGGTGGGTTAGTCTGGGGAAGACTAGGATGATTACTTGCGTACATTGATTGTGACTTACATGCTTATTTGATTACATGTTGATATATGTGCATATGTGTGGTTGTGTTACAGACACCATGCCATCATCTTCTGATACCGGAGTGTCAGACACATTGGATCCTATGGCGATTGTGTCGAACGACGAGATTGTCTCTGAGGATGAGGTCTATACATCGGATACTACGAGCACGGATGAGGATGACTTCCAGCCTTTTGCTCTACCAGACTTCGGGGATGACGTGCCTCTAGCTGATGGTCCTTTCGACGGGGATCTACCTCTCGTTCCGATCCCTGCTCCTATCCCCCTCGCTGCTTTTCCCTTAGAGGATTTGCCCCTCGACGCGTTATCAAATGACGATATCGACCTTTTCATTGAGGGTCCCCTGGAGGGTGACCAGGATGGAGGGGCCCCTATGGAGGACGATATTCCGGTTCACGACCCTGTAGTTCCTATTGTTGAGGTTCCTACCGCTGACGCTGTTATCTTGCCACCTGCTGAGGCTCCCATAGAGGAGGCTCCTTCTGACTCATCTGGTCCAGACTCGCTTGAGTCTGTGGCATCCGCATCTATTTACGACCAGGGCGTGCAGTGCTACCGTCGACTTTTCATACAATAACAACTATCATGCAAGCATTCAAGCCGCACCGTTCGAAGCTCTCTATGGGTGTAAGTGTCGATCACCCTTATGCTGGGCAGACGCGGGTAATAGACAGCTTGTTGGCCCAGAACTGGTCCAAGAAACAACAGACAAGATTTTCCAGATCCGAGAATGCATCAAAGCGGCTCGTGATCGACAAAAGTGTTATGCGGCGCAGAAGAAAACCTCTGAAATTTGAGGTGGGAGATATGGTATTATTAAAGGTTTCACCCTGGAAGGGTGTGGCATGCTTTGGGAAGCGCGGGAAGTTGAATCCCAGATACATTGGTCCATTCAGAATTCTGGAACGGATTGGTCTCGTAGCATACAAGTTGGATTTACCCGCAGAGCTAAATGGCGTTCATGATACATTCCATGTATCGAATTTGAAAAAGAGTCCAACACAAGAAACCGTGGTCATTCCTACCGACGAAATTCATGTTGACGACACACTCCACTTTATTGAAGAACCGGTTGAGGTTACGGATTGGACGGTTAACAAAACACGCAGGAGTAGTGTCAAGCTAGTCAAGGTTCGTTGGAATGCACGGCAAGGCCCAGAATTCACATGGGAACATGAGGATCGTATGAAGGCCAAGTACCCACATTTATTCCCCAAGACCCCTGCAACTAGAAGCAGAACCTAAAATTTCGGGACGAAATTTTCTTAACGGGGGGAGAATGTGACAATCCTCACAATTACAGGTACCGTACAATTAATTAATCTTAATTATGTGCTTAATGACTGTGCTTGATTTCAACTGACAATTTAAACTGCTTTATGATTTCTGCATCATACATACATATGCATCATATTTCATACTGTCACTCCATATATTACACACGAACTTTAGTGACATACTTGATGCACAAAGCACAGTTAGCACACTGAACGGATAATTCAGAAACATGCTGACAATGCCAGCACATAGACAGACAATGATTTTGAGGCCAGTATGAGCCAGGGACAAGGTACTACACTAGTATGGAGTGTAGGGAAGTGAGGACCATAAATCTGCGTCACTAGGTGATAGTTAAAGTGCCGGGAAGTGCCTAAAACACACTTTAAGTGCAGAATTCTGCATTTTCAGCAAAAATTCAGCATTTAACATGCTAGTAAGATGTAAAAAATATGGCAGAATGGTCCTGTATGCTTTCCTAAGTGCCGAGAATTAATTGTGTTACAAAAATATATATAAAAGACACTTTACGGAATAATTAAACACTTTAACGGAACGGTATCTAACCGAATAACCGGACATTACCCGGGACACTAAATTTTTGTCAAATACATTGTTTAATTATTTCTTGGCTAGTCATGATCCCCGAACACCCTAACACCCACTAAATATCAACTAACTAACATATGTAAGTATATACTTGAATTCTAACTTATGATTACCAACTATCATCAAAAATTTACATCCAACCCCCCCCCCCCCCCATACCCGATTTCGGTCACAAGGACCCACCCCACCATACCTCACATCTTACCTCTAGATTTTATCTTATATTTAATTAGATTGTTGCTTGCTAGTGTTGCCAAAATATGTGATGGAAGGATTATAAGTATGGTTGCATAGATCATCATCATTTCTTCATATCTTCACACCACTCTTTCACTCTCTTCTCCCTCCCTCTCGGCCATACATAACCGCCACCACCTCCACCATATCACCACCACCTTCTTCCATTTTCAAGTTTCATTCAAGGCTAGAAGGTGATTCAAGGAAGCTTGCAACTTGTGGAACTTCAAGAAGCTTTATTTCTTGCTTTTCACCATCATTTTCCTCATCTTTTTCACTAGAGATCATCCCTAGCCTTTGTGCTAGTAGTAAGTTCTTGTTTAACTCTTGATCATCTTATTTGTTATGGTTAAAAGTTGTAGTATGATAAGTATATCTAAAACACTAAAGAACAAGAACACTAAAGGGATTAAATAAGAAACTTGAACATAAAGTTTACATGAAGATGGAATGTTGTTAGTAGAATGTTGTTATGAATATGTTGTTGATTGCATGATGATTCTTGGTTATGTGGTGTTAATCACTATATGGATCTCGTTAAATGATGTTTAGAAATACGATTTAACAAGCCTAGAAGGTGATTATATGATACATAGAATAATCATCTTCTAAGTCTAAGCACGAACTTGATAGAAAATGATTTTCTTGAAATATAAGTGAACAAAGTAAGTTGATGATCATGTAGATCCGAGTTTTACAAAAGACTTTGCTAAATAAACCAAGTTCGAGAACCGATTTTTAGAAAATCATGACTTATACATGCACTACACCATTTTTGGAACTAAAATAAGTGTGAAAACATTTTATTTACAAGAAGAGTTCAAAAGGGTTAATTTTTTTGTAAAAATTGTTTACAAGTTGTAAACACTAAATTCTTTTAAGAAAATGTTTATTAAAGAAATAATTACACTTTGGAAGGTAACTAAACCCACTAAAGGCTTTACAAAGTTACTACGTGTTTTCGGAATATATCAAGTTCATGATTCATATGTAACGCACATAGTTTTCGCTCTTGGTGATGTAAAATTGTTTAAGGATTGATTATTGATTGATTTTGAAAAGAAAATGATATGCTTAATAGCATGGAAACCTCCGTTTTTAGGGGAAACTCTGGCGAAATTTTCTAAAAATCCCAAGACTTGGAAAATTATTTTCTAACAAGTGTTTACAAACGTGTTTAACTTTGTTTTTCGGAAGTAAACTCCGCCATAAGTTTTGTTACAAAATTTTAAAGTATCGGAAGTGGGTTTTCGTAAATAAAAGCGGATAAAAATATATTGGAATATATATTGTATACTAAAACGCTTGTGGAAATATATTATCTTTGGAAAAAAAATACATATTTTTGGGAATATAGTGTTTTTGGACAAATAAGTTAAATATATTTTTCCTAAATGGGACTTAAAATATATTTTTCGAAACTACAAATATACATGTATAAAGACCCCCATCCTTGGGAAGGAAATACGCATATAAAATACTTGAGAAGTATGGAAACGAAATAGTTGCCTAACTATTATTCCAAAACCTAAAAACAAAACTTAAGTTAAAATAATTATTATTATTTTAACAAGAAGTAATAACTTGGAATAATATCAAGGTAACGTAACTCAAAAACCCTCATACTAAGCAAAGGCACGGCCCGTTCGTCTAATAGACATTAGTACGCTGTAGGTAGTCGTGTTTGCGGAGGAAACTTGGGTTACACAGACTGAAGACGCAATACTGTGAGTTCATGTCCCCCTTTTCCTTAAACTGTTTTGTTTACTTACTTCGGGGGTGAAAAACATGTTACAAAGGGATACTTACAATACTATTGGTATGATTAGCATAGGAAAGAACCATAGATCATGTGATAGGGTAGGCGGATACTTAGGACCATTAATCCTCATATCAGGACCGAGGGGCAGGAGTGATAGATCTGTTTGGGTGTAGCGAGCCCACACCCATGAGGCCGGGGCGGCCCATAGAGGTGAACTATGTCTTCCAGCCGGGAGCCCGGTACAACTTTGCTAGGTTTGAGTCTTCCTACACCGTCACACATATCAGTGGCCTTGCAAACCATTGGTGATCTTTTCCTTGTTTGCAATCATACCGGGACATACATACTTAGATACATTGAATAAAAAGGTTTATACATACTCATATACACATGAACTCGCTCAACTTTTTGTTGATTTTTCAAACTACATGTATTTCAGGGAATTAGTGGATCTGGCGAAGTATGCATGTGACAAGCTGCGTTGAATAAAGATGTCATCCAGGGTGGTAGGTTTAGGAGGTGTAACCCTTACCTGAATGGGTTACATGTCTTTAAACCTCGTTTTATTTAAAGTCTTTTGTTGTGTCTCATGAACATGTTTTAGACAAGTATGGTTTGTAACTTATTTTAAGTGTCGACATTTTCAAACAATGATGTTGTGGTATCTTTAAACTTAATGAATGGATGAACATCTCGTGTTTTTATCATATAGCATTGTTATGATTGTTGCTATGGTATTAAGAAGTCACACCAAATAAACCCACGCTTCCGCAAAAGCCATGGTGTGACAAACAGATTGCGCATATAACATAGTTTCTAATCGTTACACTTTTATCCGTAGACTTATGTGTTAGATGTTCATCCTTTCAATCCAAGAATAGCTATGAGTGCTGGATACGATGGCAAAACAATAGTGTGGGATGTGAGTACTTGTCTTTGTATTGTATATTGTTACATTTTATTAAATAATTTTGATTTTATTTGATCATTTATAGATATGGGAAGGATTACCTATTCGTGTATTTGAAATTGGGCGCCTTAAGATAGTTGATGGAAAGTTTTCTCGGTAAGTTGATACCTCTTATTGATTTATTTTGTTATAACTACAGGTGTGGGCATAGTATGATGTTTTTCTTTCTGTGACAAGCTAAAAGATTACAAATATTCAAAATGATTTATATCAATCATTTATATAATATCGTCTCCATAATCTCTTATTTTACCAGTGATAGGACATCCATTATACTTTCTGATGAGATTGGTCAATTACATATACTGAGTACCGGACAAGGAGAGGCGCAAAATGATGCTAAGTATGATCAGGTATAAACTAAATACAAAAGTATGATATACTTTTTTTTAATAGAACATCACCGTGAATGACACTATATAAGCTTGGCAACAGTTTTATCTTGGAGACTACATGCCCCTTATTCAAGACGGTCATGGAAATGCTCTAGATGAGGTCAGTTTTTTCAATTACTTTTTTTAGAAATACTTTTTTCCTTAATAAACCATAGTTTTATTCAAAATTTCAAGAAACCACATGAGTAGACATGTAACCAAACCGAGCACGAACTTATAATCGAACACATTTTTTATTCATGTTCGTTCATTAAGAAAATGAGCATGTTCGTGTTTGTTTATGCTCATTCGTTTAACACTTAAATGAACAATTCACGAACATACACAAACAAACTTATACGGACATAATATAGTAAACATAACAAACACAAATGAACATAATTGACCAAACATAAACGAACATTAAGTGGTTTTTTATTGAAAGTAGTGATTAATTAATTATGACAAGTTCAGTTCGAAAGCCCTTTTTATTACTAGAAAGCCCAATTACTAATTAGTTATCTTTCTATAAGTAGTTAGAAACCCTGTTTAATGTTTATATTTATATAAAGAGAGAATATGGAAAGAAAAAAAACTTATTTTAATTACCATACTGAACTACTGAATGTTATCTTCTTTTTTGCCATTTGTTGCTAATTCCAAATACATGAATGGTTGTCTATCACTTCCTCAAGGAATGCAAAATGGTGGTACTCTGCATATTTTACTGGTTACCGCCATGCATAAACAAGTTAATTATGTGACAACCCTCATAATTACAGGTATCCGTACAATTAATTAATATTGATTTATGCTTAATGACCGTGCTTAATTACAACGGATGATATAAACTGCTTTATGATTTCTGTATCATACATACATGTGCATCACATTTCATACTATCACAACCATTTATCACATACAAACTTTAGTAACATACATGATGCACAAAGCACGGTTAGCACAGTTGGCGGATAACTCAGAAACATGCTGACAATGTCAGTACATAGACAAACAATGATTTGAGACCCCGTAAGGGCCAGAGACAAGGTACTACACTAGTATGGAGTGTAGGGAAGTAAGGACCATAAAACTGCGTCACTAGGTGATAGTTTAAGTGCCGGAAAGTGCCCAAAACCCACTCAAAGTGCAGAATTATGCGTTTATCAGCAAAAATCAGCATTTTAATAAGCTAGTAACATGCAAAAATATGTCAAAATGGTCCTGTATGCTTTCCTAAGTGTCGGGAATTGAAAGTGTCACAAAAAGTTACATAAAAGACACTAAACGGAATAACTTGACACTTTAATGAACCGGTATCTAATCGAACAACCGGACATTACCCGGAACACTAAAATATTGCTAGAAGCATTGTTTTACTTTTTCTGAGCTAGTTATGGTTCCCGAACACTTTAACACACTACATAATGCAACCTACACATAAACACTAGATTTTTACACTTAAACTCCCACCAATTACCTACTTATCATTCAATTTACAATTAACCCCCCTCCCCCTTGTTGTAAACGGCCACAAGCATGGCCCCACCTCCCAAAATCTTGCAAGATTATCCTAAATCTCCTAATGATCTTCTTGGGATTTGTTTTGATCTTGTATGTACTTATGAAGACATTAAAACCAATGGTTAATAGGATTAAGAGATTATAAGTACCATCTTCATCTTCACAAACACATCACCTCACCACTCTCTCCTTTCCTCTCCCTCTCTCGGCCGAAGGTAACCCCCACCACCACCATCATCATTCACTCACATTCAACCAATCCAAGGCCATTCCAAGGTGTAACAAGGTGATTAACGAAGCTTGGAACTCACGGAACTTGAAGGACCTCCTTTGCTAGCTTTTATCCACTCGATTTTCATCTTGTTCTTCCCTAGCTTGAAGCTAGTAGTAAGACTCTCTTAACTCTTGTTACTTCATATTTTTAGTGGTTAAAAGTTGTAGTATGATGATTAACACAAGAACACTAAAAGACATACACTTGAATCTTGAAACATAAGATGAAATATGATGATATATGGATGAAATGGAGTTGTTTAGTATATGAATAATGTTTGCTTGTTGTTTACTAGGGATGATGATGTTGATCATCACATGGAACTTGCTAGATGGTGATTTAATACATAATCTAGCAAGTGGGAGGATGATCATATAACAACATATGATGATCATCTTCTTGTGAACACATGAACTCGATGAATAAAAATGATTTCTTGTAAAACAATGATCCAAGTAAGCTAGTAAACTTGTAGATTCAAGATTTACAAATGATTTTCCAAGAAAACCAAGTTTAAAAAGATGATTTTTGAAAGATCATGGTTTTTATTAAATCTACACTATTTTTAGTGACAAAATAAGTGTAGAAATACTTTTGAAACAAGAAGATCCAATAAATAAACATTTTTGTAGAATATGTTTACAAGTGGTAAATATCTAAAACTTCCAAGAATGAGGTTTATCAAGAAGTAAATGTATTTTGGAGGATAACTAAACCCACTAAACACTTTACCAAGTTACTACACATTTATGTGAAAGATCAAGATCATGTTGTTATGTAAAGTGTATAGTTTTTGCACTTGGTAAGTGCAAGATGTTTAGGGTTTGATTGTTGATCATTGCGTGTTGATTTTGGAAAAGAAAATGATATGCTAAATATTCAAACACTTAGAAAATATTTTCTAAACAAGTATTTACAAATATGTTTTAAACTATGTTTTCAATATAAACTTTGCCATAGGTTTTGTTACAAAAATACAAAGTATTGGAGGTTGGTTTTCATAAATAAAAAGGGATAAATATATATTTAGAATATATATTTTATACTAAAGACACTTGTGTGAATGTTTGTATACTTTGTGGAATAGTTATATTATTTTAGGGTAAAATAATGTAACTTACGATTACCATGAAATTACAACTCCAAAATAATACCAAGAATCACAAGGAATGAAATATAAGTTACACACTTGATATTGAGAAACCGAACGATAAAACGTAACTTATGAAATATTCCGGAAAATACCGTTACAATATATTTTTGATAAATATTATTTTGGAAACGAAAGGAGTGAAAATATGATTTTTGTACATGTTACCAAGTTATATCATATTTTCGACAAAAAGAAAATATCTTATTTTTGGGAAAGATATATTTTCTTGGGAATACATAATTTTTGACAAATACGTTATATATATTTTCTGAAGTTAAATTTGAAAATATATTATTTCGAGAATACAAAGGTACATGTATAAAATACCCCCATCCTTGGGAAGGAAAATACTTGAGAAGTATTAATGCAAAATATCGTCAAGCAATTATTCCAAAATGATATATAATTTAAAGTTAAAATAATTATTATTTTAACAAATAATTATAACTTGGAATAATATTGGGAACACAAGAAACGTAACTCAAAAACCTTCATACTAAGCAAAGGCACGACCCGTTCGTCTAATAGACGTTAGTACACTGTAGGTAGTCGTGTTGCTGAGGAGACTTGGGTTACACATACTGAAGACGCAATACTATGAGTTCATGTCCCCCCTTTTCTTTTAACTGTTTTGAGTTTTATAACTTCGGGGTGAAATATATGTTACCAAGGATTACATACAAATACTATTGGTATGATTAGCCTAGGAAAGAACCATAGATCATGTGATTGGGTAGGCGGATACTTAGGACCATTAATCCTCGTATCAGGACCGAGGGGCATGAGTGATAGATCTATTTGGGTGTAGCGAGCCCACACCCATGAGGCCAGGGTGGCCCATAGTGGTGACTATGTCTTCCAGCCGGAAGCCCGGTACAACTTTGCTAGGTTTGAGTCTTCCTACACCGTCACACATATCAGTGGCCTTGCAAACCATTGGTGATCTTTTCCTTGTTTGCAATCATACCAGGACATACATACATACATACACTGTTTACAAAGGTTTATACATACTCACATACACATGAACTCGCTCAACTTTTGTTGATTTTTCAAACTACATGTATTTCAGGAAACTAGTGGATCTGGCAGGGGTATGCATATGTCTTCAAGCTGCGTTTAAATAAGAGATGTTATCCATGGTTGTTGAGTTTAGGGGGTGTATCATATTCCTGGATGGGATACATCTTTCTAAACTTAGGTTTTAGTTAAGTTCTTTTGTTGAGTCCTTGTGAACTCATTTAAACATGGTATGGTTTGTAACCTATGTTGGTGTCAATGTTTTCAAGACAAGTATGTTATGGTATTTTCGAAACTTAATTAATGGATGAACATCTCATGTTTTTATCATATAGCAATGTTATGATTATATGCTATGGTATTAAGAAGTCACACCGCAAAAGCCAGGGTGTGACAGCTTGGTATCAAAGCTTCGATCGTAGCGAACTAGGATTCTTCTCGAGTCTAGACTACGATCATTAGGGCTCTCACGAAATGTTTTCATTGCATACACAAAGTGTCCAGATCCAGGAAACAAACATTTTTGCAAATAAAATACACAAAATACATTTCACTGAATTCATTTCTAATTTCTGTCTGAGAGACTGGGGAGTCAGTCTGAGAGACTGGGGAGTCAGTCTGAGAGACTGGGAGTTAGTCTGAGAGACTAGCTGGGTAGTGCAGTCTGGGAGACTAGGGAGTTAGTCTGAGAGACTAGCTGGGTAGTGCAGTCTGAGAGACTGGGGAGTCAGTCTGAGAGACTGGGGAGTTAGTCTGAGAGACTAGCTGGGTAGTGCAGTCTGAGAGACTAGGGAGTTGGTCTGAGAGACTAACTGGGTAGTTCAGTCTGAGAGACTAGGTAGTCTGAGAGACTAGTTGGGGCAGTCTAAGAGACTGTGAGGTTTAGCCTGAGAGGTTGGGTAGTTCAGTTTGGGAAGCTGGGAGGTTTAGCCTGAGAGGCTGGGTAGTGCAGTTTGAGAAACTGGGAGGTTTAGTCTGAGAGACTAAGTAGTTCAGTCTGAGAGGCTGTGTGGGATAGTCTGGGGAAGACTAGGATGATTACATGCTTACATTGTTATGACTTACACGCTTATTTGATGATTATTGATATACATGTTTATGTGTGATTGTTTTGTCGCTGACACTATGTCATCTTCTGAGAGTGGAGTATCCGATACATTAGACCCTATGGCCATAGTCTCAGATGACGAGATAGCCACAGACGCTGAGGTTTTCACTTCAGACACTACGAGCAGCGACGATGATGACTTTCAGCCCTTCGCCTTACCAGATTTTGGAGATGACATACCTATAGCTGATGGTTTTCATGATGGGGATCTACCTCATGTTCAGATCCCTGCTCCTTTTCCTTTGGAGGATTTGCCTCTTGATGATATGTCTGACGACGACATCGATCTCTTTATCGAGGGTCCCCCTGAGGATGCCCAGGATGGCGGGGCTCCGGTTGATGATGATGTCGCTATCCCACTTGTTGAGATTCCAGTCGATGATGATGTTGTAATTCCTCTTGTCGAGATTCCAGTAGCTGATATTATTGCTGTTCCGTTGGTCGAGATTCCTGCTGTTGAGATCTCATCTGACCATTCAGGTCTCGATTCATTTGAGTCCGTATCATCTGCTACTTTACACGCACGGGGCGTGCAACATTATCCCACTGACACTGATTCTGACACAGCGATGTCTGCCGCTCCTATCTTCCCACACGACTTTGACCCTGATCATGAGATTGAGTTTGTACCTAATGAGCAGCCTTTTGAGGCACCTGTCATTCCTGACGATCAGCTATTCGATATACCCGCTGATTTTGAGTATGCCCCAGCTGACCCTGAGCCTGAGATTGCACCCGAGCCTATACCGATGTGACACCTGGGTCACTGCGACCATCAAAAAAATACCAAGCCAATGAAATATAGTATTTCATACTTGGGATCCGTATAAATATGTGTATCTTTTGCACATATCAATTCTTGTTCGATTTCAAGCTCTAAATCGCTTTCTGGAAGGTTATACGCGCACTGATGCGTAAATATAACCATTTTAATGAAACGAACACTCTGGAATAGTGAAATAGGCTTAACATAACTTAAATAACCTTTACATAACTTAGAAATAAGTTTTGAAGGCTTTGGTTTGGCAAAATCAAGTTAATTCGCTTACAGGGACTAAACTTGACAAACTGCGAAAGTATGCCAATTTGAACTGTAACGAACATTCTGGAACATGGCCATAAGTTAAACACACCTTAAATATCCTTTATATATCTTAGAAATAGGCTTTGAGGGGTTCGGTGTGCTAAAATAAACTTTTGGGTCATTCAGGGACTAAAAGCGTCAAAAAGTGCACAAGTTTGCACTTTCGCGCATAACTTACGTTCTGAATACATCCGGACATCCAAAAATTTATGTAAGCATTATAATATTTTATTTTAGTGTTTGGCATAAAAAAAATCCATTCGTCGTGTCATTTGGATCGTTTTTCGCGCGTATGCGCATTCCGTCGTAATTAAGCGAACATCGCGATTGTACGGCCAAACGAACCGACATCCGAAATATTTTTGATCACATTTTAAGTTCCCTATACTTTAACTTCATTTTAGAGCTTTGAAATGGGGTTAACGGGGCTTAAACGTGTCAAAAATGCATCAAATAGAAAGTTTGGAGCTTCAGGGGCCTGTTCGGCCATTTTTGAAAGTGTCAGACCTGCAAGGTCCTTGCGCACCTCAACACTTTTAGTGTTACGGTGCACAAGCAGGGGTCAGATGCTGAAAATCGTTTTTGGCTGCTGTTATCAGCTTTTAAACACTCCAAAGGCCATTTCCACATGTTGCTAACTGATCATGGGGGGCCAATTGATGTTCATGAGCTTGCTAACAAGTGTAGGGATGTGATCATTCCCTCTTCTCCAAGAAATGATCCTAACGGTGAACCAAAAACTATAAATACCCAACCCACTTCATTGCAAAACCCACTTGAAATCTGAGATTTCTCTAAGTTGGGGTGTTTCATCACCTCATACCTGAGAATACTTGGATTATCAATCTTGCAGGGACCCTTTGTAAGTGTTCCTTCGTTCTTTTATTGCTTTTCGAGTCCGAAAGTCAAACTTTGTTTGACTTTCTGCATTGACCAGTTTATGGTCAATGCGAAGTTCGTTTGAACTTCATAACGTGAGCGTGATCACGATGGTTATAGTCCTTAGTGACTATACCTACTGATTACCACGTTATCTAGGCTCAGTGACGAGTCGTAGTTTCGGCCAAAATGCGCATTCTTGCGTATTTTGTAACCAAACTACTTTTAGGTATCAAAACCGTTTGTTTTGATACCAAACCTGTTTTCTAAACTTAGTTAAGCATGTTTTAACATGCTTAGCTCGTCACTTTTAGTTTAGTGCTTATATAGGGTCGTAAGGTAAGCGATCTAAACAATCGCTTATACTTTCGAACCCGACCCGTTTGGTCGATCATTAGGATCCGACCAAGCACATTAGGTGACCATAGTATATAGGGAATAACCTTCCGAGGTTATACCTTATGGTCGCTTCGTTTAAGTAGTTGTATGATAGGTAGTTTATATGCCTTAGGTAAATTACCAAAATGCCTTTTTGACGCCAAAATTCATTTTAAGCATATGTAACATAACTTTTGACACCTAAACTGATTTGACAACAATATTAGACATGTTAAGGCATATGTTACTTGTCATAGGACTAGTTAAGCGGTCCGAACGCGTTTCACGCGAACGACGCGTTAAAGTAGCATAAGCTACCTAAACGGGTCGTAATGGGTCGTAAGCACTTAGGCTAGGTTTCATTTAGTATGTAGGCTTTGTTAAACCATACGACACGAGTCTCTATACTCGTTTGGTTTACGAACCCTCATCCTATCCAATCCTCCGATATAGGTCCGGTTTATTAACATAGTTACCTATATTAGGTGCCGTTTGATTCCGAGATCTCTAGCATTGCTTGGTGGTTAACTTAGGACTTATGAGCAATCTCAAGGGAGTACATAGACCCCTCTTTTACTGTTTTCCAAACGTTTTGGGGTGAAACACATGTGCCTACTTGTTACTTTCATGCTTTCCTGTTTTCACATCATATACTTGCTATGTTTATTAGTACATTTATAGTACATGATTTCAATACATTTTATGCTATGTATACCCATTGTGTGCATACTTAGTACATCACTTTACAATACATTTCATGCTATGTACGCCCATTGTGTGCATACTTAGTACATTGTTTTACATTACACTTATGCTATGTATGTCCATTACGTGCATACTTAGTACATTGTTTTACATTGCATTTCTGTTGCATATGCTCATCCAGCATATGAACACATTATACTACATTTTGAACCGTTGTAACCATTTGACTATGTGAACCGTCGTAACCCTTTGATTATACGAACCGTTTGTAACTATTGAACCGTGTGAACCAGTTATATCTGTTGACATGATTTACATTTGACAATAGACATTTGACTATACATAAACATTTCTACAATTGTTAAACATTTCATCTTGATGGTTTGGTTTGAGTAAGTGATTTAAGTAACGAGGCGTATGTAATATGATACAAGCACGGTGGATACGCCGCTGGTACTTCCTATATATAAGTGTTTGTATGGTATCACATATTGTAGCGTTATTTGAATAATTTCAATTTGAGACATATAACATTTTATACAAATAACATACTTTTCACAAGACATTGATTTACAAACAACTTATCTTATACAAACTCATTTTACATGGTTATTCATTTAACCATACATTATTCTTTTATTTATACATATCATCTGATCTTATCGTTTTTCAAATGATTTACAAGACAAAGCAAATTACAAGGTTCATGACTAAACATTTTCTCAAACATAAGTCATGAATTCTGTTTTCATAAAACCTATGTATCTCACAGGCATTTTTATGCTGACGTACCTATTTTCACATGTGTTTTCAGGAGATGATGCATAGGACTTATCAAGACATACTTAGGCGGACCTGTGCCTTAGTGACTTAAAACGAGACAAGAACTAGTTAATTTATGTTATGTACTCTTTGGTTCTTGTTTAAAACAATGTAAACTTTCATATTTGATTAATAAAACGAAACTTCAATTGCCATGGATTTGAAACAATTAATTCTGTTACAACACTCCCCGACGTTTCCGCCACGTTTTGTATGTTCTACGTGGTCGGGGTGTGACAGAAAAGATGGTATCAGAGCCAATGGTTATAGGGAATTAGGTTATTAGTAATGCTTTGACCTAGTCTATAACCTTCCTAGGACCCTAACGCGAGTTTACTTGCGTTTAGTCATAAAACAATACCGTCACCTATCCTTAGGCGACGACCACAACAAGAACATAAATTTCAAAACCGCTTTGAAAACTAATCATCTGTTCTAGGATGATTGATTACTAGGTTTTGAACCCTCTATTGTAAGGTTTTGAACCCTCTGTTATAAGGTTTTGAACCCCTTTGAGTTTTCAAAACCTCGTCAAAGTTTTGGGTCCTAAATAGTGTGAACACGTGCAAACTGGAAGAGTGAATGCCTGTACCCTGAGTTTTCTGTCTAAGGCTAGAGTGTTCGTACAAATCCACATAATCGGACCAGTCACTCTTACCTGGGAACTCTTGGGGTGAGTGTCCACTTATAGGAGAGCGTGTCTTCGCGATACACTACGAGGATCTATTTACTTTGATTCAGCCTTTGTGTTGCTTGTTTGCCTCGTGCAACTATGTGATTATGTGCTTATGTGTTCCCTTTTATGTTTTTGGTGTAATCCAAGTTTTTGTTATCTAAAATCCTTAATGGACTTTTACGTTGTAGTTAAGTCCCTTGGGTTATAAAGTACTACTCCATAATTAGACCCCTTGAGTGGTCTAGTTAAACAGATTGATCCAAAAATCTGGTTAGGAACATCATGTGATGATATAGCTGAAAGGACTCCTTGGTGGTCTAATTAAAAAGATCATTTGTCGATCTAATTAAAAGGACCCTATGGTAGTCTAGTCACCATCATCACAGGTTTGATTTTCTTCCCCTAAACATTACAAGACAAACTGTGAGGACTGTGCAAGGAATTACGTAATTATGGATGCATACATAATTATGGAATTTAGTGCACAGAAACCACAACGAGTTTTGTCATGTGTCTAGAATTAGCCCTATTCATTTCCGTTTCTGAGGAAGCACCCGTTGAAAATGACTCCGTTTGTTCATTTTCGTTTCTGAAGATTTGTCCATTGAGGAAATGAATATCCTTTTGAATATCCTTTTTCATTTCCATTTCTGAGGAAGCACCCGTTGAAAATGACTCCGTTTGTTCATTTTCGTTTCTGAAGATTGTCCGTTGAGGAAATGAATATCCGTTTGATTATCCTTTTCATTTCCATTTCTGATGAAGCACCCGTTGAAAATGACTCCGTAAGTTCATTTTACGTTTCTGAAGATTGTCCGTTGAGGAAATGAATCCCCGTTTGTTTATTCCTTCATTTCCGTTTCTGAAGAATACTCGTTGAGGAAAATGACTCCGTCTGTTCATTTTCGTTTCTAAAGATTGTCCATTGAGGAAATGAATATCCGTTTGATTATCTTTTCATTTCCATTTCTGATGAAGCACCCGTTGAAAATGACTCCGTTTGTTCATTTTCGTTTATGAAGATTGTCCGTTGAGGAAATGAATATCCGTTTGATTATCCTTTTCATTTCCATTTCTGATGAAGCACCCGTTGAAAATGACCCCGTAAGTTCGATTTACGTTTCTGAAGATTGTTCGCTGAGGAAATGAATCCCCGTCTGTTTATTCCTTCATTTCCGTTTCTGAAGAATACTCGTTGAGGAAAATGACTCCGTCTGTTCATTTTCGTTTCTGAAGATTGTCCGTTAAGGAAATGACAGGATTATGCCTTGTATATCTGGTGGTTACTTGACACAAAGTCACAGATGGACTCCTACGAATAAATTTCGGGACGAAATTTCCTAAAGTAGGGGAGACTGTGACACCTGGGTCACTGCGACCATCAAACAAATACCAAGCCAATGAAATATTGTATTTCATACTTGTGATCCGTCTAAATATGTGTATCTTTTGCACATATCAATTCTTGTTCGATTTCAAGCTCTAAATCGCTTTCTGGAAGGTTATACGCGCACTGATGCGTAAATATAACCAGTTTAATGCAACGAACACTCCGGAATAGTGAAATAGGCTTAACATACCTTAAATAACCTTTACATAACTTAGAAATAAGTTTTGAAGGCTTTGGTATGGCAAAATCAAGTTAATTCGCTTACAGGGACTAAACTTGACAAACTGCGAAAGTATGCCAATTTGAACTGTAACGAACATTCTGGAACATGGCCATAAGTTAAACACACCTTAAATATCTTTTATATAGCTTAGAAATAGGCTTTGAGGGGTTCGGTGTGCTAAAATAAACTTTTGGGTCATTCAGGGACTAAAAGCGTCAAAAAGTGCACAAGTTTGCACTTTCGCGCATAACTTACGTTCTGAACATATCCGGACATCCAAAAATTTATGTAAGCATTATAATATTTTATTTTAGTGTTTGGCATAAGAAAAATCCATTTGTCGTGTCATTTGGATCGTTTTTCGCGCGTATGCGCATTCCGTCGTAATTAAGCGAACATCGCGAGTGTACGGCCAAACGAACCGACATCTGAAATATTTTTTATCACATTTTAAGTTCCCTATACTTTAACTTCATTTTAGAGCTTTGAAATGGGGTTAACGGGGCTTAAACATGTCAAAAATGCATCAAATAGCAAGTTTGGAGCTTCAGGGGCCTGTTCTGCCATTTTTGAAAGTGTCAGACCTGCAAGGTCCCTGCGCACCTCAACACTTTTAGTGTTACGGTGCACAAGCAGGGGTCAGATGCAGAAAATCATTTTTGGCTGCTGTTATCAGCTTTTAAACACTCCAAAGGCCATTTCCACATGTTGCTAACTGATCATGGGGGGCCAATTGATGTTCATGAGCTTGCCAACAAGTGTAGGGATGTGATCATTCCCTCTTCTCCAAGAAATGATCCTAACGGTGAACCGAAAACTATAAATACCCAACCCACTTCATTGCAAAACCCACTTGAAATCTGAGATTTCTCTAAGTTGGGGTGTTTCATCACCTCATACCTGAGAATACTTGGATTATCAATCTTGCGGGGACCCTTTGTAAGTGTTCCTTCGTTCTTTTATTGCTTTTCGAGTCCGAAAGTCAAACTTTGTTTGACTTTCTGCATTGACCAGTTTATGGTCAATGCGAAGTTCGTTTGAACTTCATAACGTGAGCGTGATCACGATGGTTATAGTCCTTAGTGACTATACCTACTGATTACCACGTTATCTAGGCTCAGTGACGAGTCGTAGTTTCGGCCAAAATGCGCATTCTTGCGTATTTTGTAACCAAACTACTTTTAGGTATCAAAACCGTTTGTTTTGATACCAAATCTGTTTTCTAAACTTAGTTAAGCATGTTTTAACATGCTTAGCTCGTCACTTTTAGTTTAGTGCTTATATAGGGTCGTAAGGTAAGCGATCTAAACAATCGCTTATACTTTCGAACCCGACCCGTTTGGTCGATCATTAGGATCCGACCAAGCACATTAGGTGACCATAGTATATAGGGAATAACCTTCCGAGGTTATACCTTATGGTCGCTTCGTTTAAGTAGTTGTATGATAGGTAGTTTATATGCCTTAGGTAAATTACCAAAATGCCCTTTTGACGCCAAAATTCATTTTAAGCATATGTAACATAACTTTTGACACCTAAACTGATTTGACAACAATATTAGACATGTTAAGGCATATGTTACTTGCCATAGGACTAGTTAAGCGGTCCGAACGCGTTTCACGCGAACGATGCGTTAAAGTAGCATAAGCTACCTAAACGGGTCGTAAGCACTTAGGCTAGGTTTCATTTAGTATGTAGGCTTTGTTAAACCATACGACACGAGTCTCTATACTCGTTTGGTTTACGAACCCTCATCCTATCCAATCCTCCGATATAGGTCCGGTTTATTAACATAGTTACCTATATTAGGTGCCGTTTGATTCCGAGATCTCTAGCATTGCTTGGTGGTTATCTTAGGACTTCTGAGCAATCTCAAGTGAGTACATAGACCCCTCTTTTACTGTTTTCCAAACGTTTTGGGGTGAAACACATGTGCCTACTTGTTACTTTCATGCTTTCCTGTTTTCACATCATATACTTGCTATGTTTATTAGTACATTTATAGTACATGATTTCAATACATTTTATGCTATGTATGCCCATTGTGTGCATACTTAGTACATCACTTTACAATACATTTCATGCTATGTACGCCCATTGTGTGCATACTTAGTACATTGTTTTACATTACACTTATGCTATGTATGTCCATTACGTGCATACTTAGTACATTGTTTTACATTGCATTTCTGTTGCATATGCTCATCCAGCATATGAACACATTATACTACATTTTGAACCGTTGTAACCATTTGACTATGTGAACCGTCGTAACCCTTTGATTATATGAACCGTTTGTAACTATTGAACCGTGTGAACCAGTTGTATCTGTTGACATGATTTACATTTGACAATAGACATTTGACTATACATAAACATTTCTACAATTGTTAAACATTTCATCTTGATGGTTTGGTTTGAGTAAGTGATTTAAGTAACGAGGCGTATGTAATATGATACAAGCACGGTGGATACGCCGCTGGTACTTCCTATATATAAGTGTTTGTATGGTATCACATATTGTAGCGTTATTTGAATAATTTCAATTTGAGACATATAACATTTTATACAAATAACATACTTTTCACAAGACATTAATTTACAAACAACTTATCTTATACAAACTCATTTTACATGGTTATTCATTTAACCATACATTATTCTTTTATTTATACATATCATCTGATCTTATCGTTTTTCAAATGATTTACAAGACAAAGCAAATTACAAGGTTCATGACTAAACATTTTCTCAAACATAAGTCATGAATTCTGTTTTCACAAAACCTATGTATCTCACAGGGATTTTTATGCTGACGTACCTATTTTCACATGTGTTTTCAGGAGATGATGCATAGGACTTATCAAGACATACTTAGGCGGACTTGTGCCTTAGTGACTTAAAACGAGACAAGAACTAGTTAATTTATGTTATGTACTCTTTGGTTCTTGTTTAAAACAATGTAAACTTTCATATTTTATTAATAAAACGAAACTTCAATTGCCATGGATTTGAAACAATTAATTCTGTTACAACACTCCCCGACGTTTCCGCCACGTTTTGTATGTTCTACGTGGTCGGGGTGTGACAGAAAAGATGGTATCAGAGCCAATGGTTATAGGGAATTAGGTTATTAGTAATGCTTTGACCTAGTCTATAACCTTCCTAGGACCCTAACGCGAGTTTACTTGCGTTTAGTCATAAAACAATACCGTCACCTATCCTTAGGCGACGACCACAACAAGAACATAAATTTCAAAACCGCTTTGAAAACTAATCATCTGTTCTAGGATGATTGATTACTAGGTTTTGAACCCTCTATTGTAAGGTTTTGAACCCTCTGTTATAAGGTTTTGAACCCCTTTGAGTTTTCAAAACCTCGTCAAAGTTTTGGGTCCTAAATAGTGTAAACACGTGCAAACTAGAAGAGTGAATGCCTGTACCCTGAGTTTTCTGTCTAAGGCTAGAGTGTTCGTACAAATCCACATAATCGGACCAGTCACTCTTACCTGGGAACTCTTGGGGTGAGTGTCCACTTATAGGAGAGGATGTCCTCGCGATACACTACGAGGATCTATTTGCTTTGATTCAGCCTTTGTGTTGCTTGTTTGCCTCGTGCAACTATGTGATTATGTGCTTATGTGTTCCCTTTTATGTTTTTGGTGTAATCCAAGTTTTTGTTATCTAAAATCCTTAATGGACTTTTACGTTGTAGTTAAGTCCCTTGGGTTATAAAGTACTACTCCATAATTAGACCCCTTGAGTGGTCTAGTTAAACAGATTGATCCAAAAATCTGGTTAGGAACATCATGTGATGATATAGCTGAAAGGACTCCTTGGTGGTCTAATTAAAATGATCATTTGTCGATCTAATTAAAAGGACCCTATGGTAGTCTAGTCACCATCATCACAGGTTTGATTTTCTTCCCCTAAACATTACAAGACAAACTGTGAGGACTGTGCAAGGAATTACGTAATTATGGATGCATACATAATTATGGAATTTAGTGCACAGAAACCACAGCGAGTTTTGTCATGTGTCTAGAATTAGACCTATTCATTTCCGTTTCTGAGGAAGCACCCGTTGAAAATGACTCCGTTTGTTCATTTTCGTTTATGAAGATTTGTCCGTTGAGGAAATGAATATCCGTTTGAATATCCTTTTTCATTTCCGTTTCTGAGGAAGCACCCGTTGAAAATGACTCCGTTTGTTCATTTTCGTTTCTGAAGATTGTCCGTTGAGGAAATGAATATCCGTTTGATTATCCTTTTCATTTCCATTTCTGATGAAGCACCCGTTGAAAATGACTCCGTAAGTTCATTTTATGTTTCTGAAGATTGTCCGTTGAGGAAATGAATCCCCGTTTGTTTATTCCTTCATTTCCGTTTCTGAAGAATACTCATTGAGGAAAATGACTCCGTCTGTTCATTTTCGTTTCTGAAGATTGTCCATTGAGGAAATGAATATCCGTTTGATTATCCTTTTCATTTCCATTTCTGATGAAGCACCCGTTGAAAATGACTCCGTTTGTTCATTTTCGTTTATGAAGATTGTCTGTTGAGGAAATGAATATCCGTTTGATTATCCTTTTCATTTCCATTTCTGATGAAGCACCCGTTGAAAATGACTCCGTAAGTTCATTTTACGTTTCTGAAGATTGTCCGTTGAGGAAATGAATCCCCGTCTGTTTATTCCTTCATTTCCGTTTCTGAAGAATACTCGTTGAGGAAAATGACTTCGTCTGTTAATTTTCGTTTCTGAAGATTGTCCGTTAAGGAAATGACAGGATTATGCCTTGTATATCTGGTGGTTACTTGACCCAAAGTCACAGATGGACTCCTACGAATAAATTTCGGGACGAAATTTCCTAAAGTAGGGGAGACTGTGACACCTGGGTCACTGCGACCATCAAACAAATACCAAGCCAATGAAATATTGTATTTCATACTTGGGATCCGTATAAATATGTGTATCTTTTGCACATATCAATTCTTGTTCGATTTCAAGCTCTAAATCGCTTTCTGGAAGGTTATACGCGCACTGATGCGTAAATATAACCAGTTTAATGCAAAGAACACTCCGGAATAGTGAAATACGCTTAACATACCTTAAATAACCTTTACATAACTTAGAAATAAGTTTTGAAGGCTTTGGTGTGGCAAAATCAAGTTAATTCGCTTACAGGGACTAAACTTGACAAACTGCGAAAGTATGCCAATTTGAACTGTAACGAACATTCCGGAACATGGCCATAAGTTAAAAACACCTTAAATATCCTTTATATAGCTTAGAAATAGGCTTTGAGGGGTTCGGTGTGCTAAAATAAACTTTTGGGTCATTCAGGGTCTAAAAGCGTCAAAAAGTGCACAAGTTTGCACTTTCGCGCATAACTTACGTTCTGAATACATCCGGACATCCAAAAATTTATGTAAGCATTATAATATTTTATTTTAGTGTTTGGCATAAGAAAAATCCATTCGTCGTGTCATTTGGATCGTTTTTCGCGCGTATACGCATTCCGTCGTAATTAAGCAAACATCGCGATTGTACGGCCAAACGAACCGACATCTGAAATATTTTTTATCACATTTTAAGTTCCATATACTTTAACTTCATTTTAGAGCTTTGAAATGGGGTTAACGGGGCTTAAACGTGTCAAAAATGCATCAAATAGCAAGTTTGGAGCTTCAGGGGCCTGTTCGGCCATTTTTGAAAGTGTCAGACCTGCAAGGTCCTTGCGCACCTCAACACTTTTAGTGTTACGGTGCACAAGCAGGGGTCAGATGCAGAAAATCATTTTTGGCTGCTGTTATCAGCTTTTAAACACTCCAAAGGCCATTTCCACATGTTGCTAACTGATCATGGGGGGCCAATTGATGTTCATGAGCTTGCCAACAAGTGTAGGGATGTGATCATTCCCTCTTCTCCAAGAAATGATCCTAACGGTGAACCGAAAACTATAAATACCCAACCCACTTCATTGCAAAACCCACTTGAAATCTGAGATTTCTCTAAGTTGGGGTGTTTCATCACCTCATACCTGAGAATACTTGGATTATCAATCTTGCGGGGACCCTTTGTAAGTGTTCCTTCATTCTTTTATTGCTTTTCGAGTCCGAAAGTCAAACTTTGTTTGACTTTCTGCATTGACCAGTTTATGGTCAATGCGAAGTTCGTTTGAACTTCATAACATGAGCGTGATCACGATGGTTATAGTCCTTAGTGACTATACCTACTGATTACCACGTTATCTAGGCTCAGTGACGAGTCGTAGTTTCTGCCAAAATGCGCATTCTTGCGTATTTTGTAACCAAACTACTTTTAGGTATCAAAACCGTTTGTTTTGATACCAAACCTGTTTTCTAAACTTTGTTAAGCATGTTTTAACATGCTTAGCTCGTCACTTTTAGTTTAGTGCTTATATAGGGTCGTAAGGTAAGCGATCTAAACAATCGCTTATACTTTCGAACCCGACCCGTTTGGTCGATCATTAGGATCCGACCAAGCACATTAGGTGACCATAGTATATAGGGAATAACCTTCCGAGGTTATACCTTATGGTCGCTTCGTTTAAGTAGTTGTATGATAGGTAGTTTATATGCCTTAGGTAAATTACCAAAATGCCCTTTTGACGCCAAAATTCATTTTAAGCATATGTAACATAACTTTTGACACCTAAACTGATTTGACAACAATATTAGACATGTTAAGGCATATGTTACTTGTCATAGGACTAGTTAAGCGGTCCGAACGCGTTTCACGCGAACGACGCGTTAAAGTAGCATAAGCTACCTAAACGGGTCGTAATGGGTCGTAAGCACTTAGGCTAGGTTTCATTTAGTATGTAGGCTTTGTTAAACCATACGACATGAGTCTCTATACTCGTTTGGTTTACGAACCCTCATCCTATCCAATCCTCCGATATAGGTCCGGTTTATTAACAAAGTTACCTATATTAGGTGCCGTTTGATTCCGAGATCTCTAGCATTGCTTGGTGGTTATCTTAGGACTTCTGAGCAATCTCAAGTGAGTACATAGACCCCTCTTTTACTGTTTTCCACACGTTTTGGGGTGAAACACATGTGCTTACTTGTTACTTTCATGCTTTCCTATTTTCACATCATATACTTGCTATGTTTATTAGTACATTTATAGTACATGATTTCAATACATTTTATGCTATGTATGCCCATTGTGTGCATACTTAGTACATCACTTTACAATACATTTCATGCTATGTACGCCCATTGTGTGCATACTTAGTACATTGTTTTACATTACACTTATGCTATGTATGTCCATTACGTGCATACTTAGTACATTGTTTTACATTGCATTTCTGTTGCATATGCTCATCCAGCATATGAACACATTATACTACATTTTGAACCGTTGTAACCATTTGACTATGTGAACCGTCGTAACCCTTTGATTATATGAACCGTTTGTAACTATTGAACCGTGTGAACCAGTTGTATCTGTTGACATGATTTACATTTGACAATAGATATTTGACTATACATAAACATTTCTACAATTGTTAAACATTTCATCTTGATGGTTTGGTTTGAGTAAGTGATTTAAGTAACGAGGCGTATGTAATATGATACAAGCACGGTGGATACGCCGCTGGTACTTCCTATATATAAGTGTTTGTATGGTATCACATATTGTAGCGTTATTTGAATCATTTCAATTTGAGACATATAACATTTTATACAAATAACATACTTTTCACAAGACATTGATTTACAAACAACTTATCTTATACAAACTCATTTTACATGGTTATTCATTTAACCATACATTATTCTTTTATTTATACATATCATCTGATCTTTTCGTTTTTTAAATGATTTACAAGACAAAGCAAATTACAAGGTTCATGACTAAACATTTTCTCAAACATAAGTCATGAATTCTGTTTTCACAAAACCTATGTATCTCACAGGCATTTTTATGCTGACGTACCTATTTTCACATGTGTTTTCAGGAGATGATGCATAGGACTTATCAAGACATACTTAGGCGGACCTGTGCCTAAGTGACTTAAAACGAGACAAGAACTAGTTAATTTATGTTATGTACTCTTTGGTTCTTGTTTAAAACAATGTAAACTTTCATATTTGATTAATAAAACGAAACTTCAATTGCCATGGATTTGAAACAATTAATTATGTTACAACACTCCCCGACGTTTCCGCCACGTTTTGTATGTTCTACGTGGTCGGGGTGTGACAACCGACACACGACCCACTACCTGTGCATGACCCTATCCCTGTTGATGTACCAGTTTCTGCACCACCTTTGCCTGACCCGATCCCTGTACTTAGTGATCGTGCACCTTTTGCTACCCATGTAGACCCCAGATATGCTCACACCCACAATGGGTGGATTGAGGACGACGACGACTATCCTCCTTTTGCTAGACCTGTCACTCTCCCACCAGCACCTGTACATGCACCCATTGATATCGCACAGTTTCACCCACACGTATCTGACGTTCATCGCACTGATTTACCAGTCACGTTTCTTCAGGACATCCCTCCTCCCCGTCCAGGGGAAGGACCTTCGAGTCAGCAGCCCGATCACATACCACCTGTGTCAGCAGCCTTTCCTTTTATGCCCCCACTTGCACCTGCTGCACACACTGCTCCTTTTGCGTCTGTACCCACGGGCGAGCCACTTATGTGGTTTCTGCCAAACGTGATGCCTATATCTGATCCATACCATCCCTTCCACATTGGATGCTCGAGGGATGATCTGCTTGTATCCTTGCAGCTCCAGCAGGATATGTTGAGTCGTAGAGTCACTGAGTTAGAGAGGATTCCGCGTCCTCCGTCTTGCACTTATTAGTCACAATTCCCGGTTCCGCCAGCTCCTCTTCAGTCCTACCCAGAGTTTGGCACTCGTTTCCTCACTGTGGAGCAGCAGATTGCTTACCTGCTGCGTATTGTTCATGCACTCGAGGAGGATTTGGCGCATTTGCGCAGGTTGATTTTCGTTCCTCCACCTCCTCCTCCTCCCCCATCAGCTTAGAGGTTTTTGGTTTGATGCAGATAGCATATTTTGATGAGAGTGCAGCTATTGAGCCAGATTGCACAGCATTTTGAAGACCACATTTTGACCTTTGACTTTTGACTTTTGGTTGTTGTAGATTGTTAGACGATTCGGACAAGGGTGATGTGACCCTTAGTCTCTTTTGATGTATGATACAATTGTGAAACTTGTAAACTGTACTTGTGGTCTTGTTATATGATAGCTCAATCGCAACATTCTCATTACATGCATTATTGGATTACTTGTTTGTGTTATGACATGGGATGTTATGTGTTACTTGTGTTGATGAATGTTATTACATACGTGTACTACATACTTATATACGTAAAAACCTGACCTATACAATCTTCTTATAGAAGATGCCTCCACGAAGGGAAAATCGTTTGTCCACTACTGAGGCCGAATTACAAGAAAGGATCTCCCGAGCAATAGCAGATTACGAGGCCTCACGCGCCGAAACTAGCCGGGGTACCTCGAGGAACAACCCACCACATGGTAATGTTTAAGTCGCTTGGGACACATTACGTTACATTTGGATATTCCGTGTGCATTTGCTAATGCTTTATGTGAATGATGTTACTTGTACATGCTGTACCTTTAAGCAGTTTTTAGACTGTAAACCGCTGAATTTTGACGGCACCGGAGGTGCTGTGGCTTTTGTTCGATGGACGGAGAAGACCGATTCAGCGATAAGAATGAGCAAATGCGCACCAGAACAACAAGTCACCTATATCTCCGGATTATTCATAGATGGAGCGCTTTCGTGGTGGAATCTCCAAGTCCAAACTCTGGGAGAGGCAGCAGCATACGCTTTGACTTGGAATGAGTTAAAGGAACTCACGTAAAAAGTATTGCTCCAGGGCCAAAATTCAGAAGTTGGAAACTGAATTCTGGAACCTCAAGAAGGACGGCCCGAAGATCGCCGAATATGTGCAGAGATTCCACGATCTATCTCACGTGGTACCATACATGGTTACTCCGGAATTCAAACGCGTTGAGCGTTTCATTTGGGGGTTGGCACCTCAGATTATGAGTATGGTAACATCGTCAAAGCCTGCAACAATTACTGAAGCCATCGATCTGAGCGTGTCACTGACTGAAGAAGCTATCAGATTAAACAAGTTTTCGAATTCCGACCAGAAAAAGAAAGAAACTCACGTTGAGTCCTCGGGAGAGAACAAAAGGAAGTTCTCCAACTTTAAGAAAGGTACCAGCAGTTCGAACAAGAAGGATGAGACAAGCGCACCGGCCAAGGCCAAAGGAAAGGGATATATGGGCACTTTGCCCAAGTGTAACGCGTGTCAGTTGCATCACGAGGGACGATGCCGATTTGGAAAATGTGAATCTTGTGGGAGCGTTGGTCACTCGAAAGAAACATTCTGGGTTGGTACTGGCCGTGGCGGTCAAAGGGGTTTTGGTAACAACAACCGTGGAGGTAATGGAATTGGAAACCGCCCACAAGGAGGGAATGGCGAAAATGGAAATCGAGGTAATTTTGGGAATCAAGCTGGGGGTGGAAATTGCAACCAAAACAATGCTCAAGGTGGAAATGGAAACGGTAATGGTTGAGGACCAGGTTGTTTCAATTGTGGAGACATGGGGCACTTTAAGCGAGAATGCCCAAAACTCAATCAAGCACAAGGAAGAGTTTTCTATATCGGGGCGAGGGAAGCACGTCAGGATCCTAATGTAGTTACTGGTACGTTCCCTATAAACCAACGCTTTGCATCTGTGCTATTTGATACTGGTGGCGATTATAGTTTCATATCGATAGAATTTAAGAATATACTTGGGTTGGTAGCTAGTAAGTTAGACATTCCGTATTCAATAGAACTAGCTAATGGAAAGCTAGTAGAAGCAAATGAAGTCATCAGAGGTTGCGTGAAAGAACTGGGAGAACACGAGTTTACACTGGATCTACTGCCAGTCGAGTTGGGAAGCTTCGACGTGGTAGTATGGATGGATTGGTTGTCAAGCAACAGAGCTGAGATTGTTTGTCACGAGAAGGTCATTCGCATTCTGATGGCGAATGAATAAACGATTGTGGTACATGGAGAGAAGCACGATACGCCCTTAAGGATCATCAGTTGTTTGAAGGCTCGAAAGTGTTTGCAGAAGGGATGTGTTGCCTTCTTGGCACACATCATGGATAAAGAAGCCGCTGAGCCAAAGATAGAAGATATTCCAGTCATGAAGGAGTATCCTAATGTCTTTCTAGAAGACTTGCCAGGATTGCCGCCGCAAAGGCAAGTCGAATTCCGCATTGACTTAATTCCAGGCGCCGCGCCTGTAGCTAAGGCACCCTATCGACTTGCACCTTCAGAAATGCAAGAGCTGTCAACGCAACTCCAGGAGTTATTGGATAAAGGATTTATCAGACCAAGCTTCTCGCCTTGCGGAGCTCCAGTTTTGTTCGTTAAGAAGAAGGACGGTAGTTTTCGGATGTGCATCGACTACTGCGAGCTGAACAAATTGACCATTAAGAATCGGTATCCTTTGCCAAGGATAGATGACCTGTTCGATCAACTGCAAGGTTCGAGTTTTTACTCCAAGATCGATCTTCGATCAGGTTATCACCAGTTGAGGATTCAAGAGGAGAGCATTCCAAAGACTGCCTTTAGGACTCGCTATGGACATTACGAGTTCCTGTTTATGCCGTTTGGTCTGACAAACGTACCAGCCATGTTCATGGACTTGATGAACAGAGTCTGCATGCCCTACCTCGATAAGTTTGTGATTGTGTTTATTGATGACATTTTGATTTACTCAAAGACGAAAGATGAACATGAGCAACATCTAAGAGCTATTTTGGAACTTCTTAAGAAAGAGAAATTGTACGCAAAGTTCTCGAAGTGCGAGTTCTGGTTGCGTGAAGTTCAGTTTCTTGGTCACGCGGTTAACGGAAATGGAATTCATGTGGATCCCATAAAGATCGAAGCGATCAAGAACTGGGAGACTCCAAAGACGCCAACTGAGATTCGACAGTTCCTTGGGTTGGCAGGATATTACCGCAGGTTTATTGAGGATTTCTCAAAAATCGTCCAACCATTGACCTCCCTCACACAAAAAGACAAGAAGTTCGAATGGGGAGATAAGCAAGAAGAAGCTTTTCAGCTGTTGAAAAACAAGCTTTGCGACGCACCGATCTTATCTCTACCCGAAGGCACTGACGACTTCGTGGTATATTGCGATGCCTCGGGTCAAGGTTTGGGATGTGTATTCATGCAGCGTCAGAAGGTTATAGCCTACGCTTCACGCCAGCTGAAGATCCATGAGAAAAATTACACCACGCATGATTTGGAATTAGGCGCGGTGGTGTTTGCTTTGAAGATCTGGCGAGATTACTTATATGGTACGCGATGCACAATCTATACTG